>CAJHNH020002265.1:80397-112897 GCA_905116865.2 Candidula unifasciata | reverse complement strand
TTCTGGGACGTGACGATCCCCATTTACAACATTTCGGCACCTGAGTAAATTTCCGTTCAAATCCATAACCGAAGAGTCAAGTCGGCAAAGTAAGACTCTCGATAATATTGCGCAAGTCTTTAGACCCCACAGTGACAGCTGTCCAGTCCGCTCAAAAACAGGTACGAAATGGAAGTTCCTAGATGCGATAGAATCTGAGCAGGAAGCACTGAAACTGAATGAAGTGATGGGTGACACACAAACCGACCGACGCGGCATAGGGCATGGAAAAGTCAGTTGGTGGTTAAAGGCCTCGGCAAAAGAACGCAGAGACATTGTTCTCAAGCCTACAGGTTTCTTCGTAGCTGTCTAGTTCCCTAATATAACTGTGTCATATGATAAAACAAGGTTTCTGGAATTTGTAGCTGGAGGAATTCTCATTTGAAATGTGACTCCTTCAGTCATCGGTTTTTAATCGCCTAGTTTGCAGTCAAAGAGGACAGGTTCGACTTTGCACAGAGGCTCGCGGTGCATTTGCCCGTGGGGGTTGGAGAGTGGGCTACAAGCAACGGGTTCCAATGAAATATTTGTTTGTAAAGTGACATGCCATAATTAAAGATATAATCGACGTTTAAATTTTTTCCATATGAAGATTAAACCGAAATTATATATCTTCTGCAGTCTTTGATAAACTATCTCCGGGAAAATAGATAAATATTCAGTTACAATGATTTCAAAGCGAGGAGTGCGGTTCCGGATACAGATTATAGTGATGGGTAAAACAAGAACGACAACCAAATCTGCATCTTATTAGCTGTGATGGGTCAGCAGAACTGCCAGAAGAGGTACAAAGTCAAACCTACAAGTTTGGCAGTGAAATAAAATCCAATGCTTTTGATGCACTAATGTAAAAGTGTGAGCATCTGGTTAATATGTATCAAAAAGACCCGAATTATTACGACTTTTTAAATGTGCGTATCTCAATCACTATCTGGTTCTATATATATATTGTTAGTCCAAAAGCACTGCACATTAAAAAAAAAAAACACATTTTGGACAATTTTAAATTAGTTTCTCGAACTTTGAAACTGCACTCAGTGTGTTCACGTGCATGATGATAATAAGTTGTACAGGGAAATGTTCTTTTTTAATTCTAAAATTCATAAAACAATGTACTTCGTAGCATATTGGGGCAGAATCGCTTGAACTGGTTTTTGCCCATGTGCACAGGAGATGATCAGTAACTAAAGCCAAAAAGAAAGCAATTCTGTCAGGTTTGAGGTTTGAAAAAACGCATCAACATCAAGGCACACGGGGAGTAACTCACATGTGCTCCGTGTTACTTCTAACTAAAATCTGAGTCAGAAATGGCTCAGCGCAGTGCACGGGCTCCGTTGCACCGACGTTATCATGTGAAGTATTTCGTAAAAATGCATACTGTGGAATCTTATCTGTTTATGTTTTAAAACTGGGTGTGTTGAAGTGTCAATATATATACACATCTTCAATAATATCGACCATTTTATTCTCATGAGAGGCTGTAGTAGGGGTCCCAACACTCTGGTTTGCACAGGGGTCCATAATTAGGCTTAGAAGATCCTGCAACATGGGGCCAACTTCACTCACTTACGCCATCACACAACAGATGGCGCATAGCTTTTTGCTCAGCGGTGAGGCGAGTTTTAAGCCAACCTCGCTGCTCCAACCCCCCCCCCCCCTCCTTCTGAGCAAGCACCGTGACTGCTTGGCAGGGAAGAACATTTCAGCACCCCTGATCAGTGCAATACAGAGGTTCTACAAGAACGGCAGCAATCACACATTCACTGACCTCTGAAGTCACCCCTGGCAAATACCGTGTGTAACGACTAAAGTAAAACATTTCATCCCCAGCCTGCACGCAATCGTGGTAATAATTGTCACGTGCAAACAGGACTCAGCGCGTGTCCATGTACAGCAGACAAGCTTCTCTGCTTTTAGTAGGCCCCCGACCTGACTGCACCAGAAGGCTTACATAAGGTCCTTGTTTTCGTCTAGAAAAGGCAGATTATCATGAAATCGTAACTGAATATTCCGTTTGTCCGGTAGGCTGGGCGGCCACTATTTCCACCTCATAAACTTGCAGAATCTCTCAATGATTATCGAAACTTTTAGTGGAGAAACGATAACAGATTCAGGCACTCTGTCGATATGTAGCCACAGTTAACCTAAAAGGTCGCCCTAGCCTGCTTTGGTGCCGGCGTTAGTCGCTGTGTGGGATGTGCAGTCAGTATGGGTAATCGAGGTAGTCATCCTTCTGAAGCATTGTTTGGTATAGCTTTCAGCATGGAAGCGTTAAAAAAAAAAAAAAAAAACGTCTTTTACAACTGCTCTCGCATAGCTCATCTGCACCCTTTATTGTTATCGATGTATATGTTGCAACTATTACGTTTGTTCACATCTAGTGCCTGAGTTGTGGGCCTGGAGTGACGCTTGCTCTTCTTTTTTTTTTTTTTTTTTTTTTATTAATGATGGTCTTGCAGTGCCAGGTTGTGAAGAAGAAGCTGGTACCACCCTTGGTATGTGCTAAAAAAATACGTAGATACTGAAATCTACCTTCTCAGATAATCAATTCATTGCTTTCCTATGCGAAATCTCGCACTGCTTCCGTTGTCACTAAATGGCAAGGCTCTTTGTGGTGAACTGTGATGTGATATCTTGACAGACGTTGAAATCGTGTAATCGCTTTGTCTTGGAGTATTTCAAAACTGGTTCCGTCCTATTTGTTACTGATAATGCCTCTTTTTGTTACATTAAGAATTTGTGGTAGACATTAAATTCCTTTAAATCCTTTTATTTGTGTTCACCCCATCTCAGATACTCCGAGATTTCGTAGGGAGTTCCCAGGAAGTCCAATAATGTAGTGGCGTGAAAAGAACACCGACTAACACTATCGCTATCCCCCCCCCCCCCAATCCCTGTAATATTAGAGATTCTTGGCACTCCCCACAAATTCTCGGAGTTACGGAGATGTTGTGAACAAAAAAAAAACAAAAAAAAATAGTACCATTTGTCCACGTCCAGCTGTTTCTTTCAGTCCTGCCAACTGAACCACGGTACATTTTCGGGGAGTCCCCCTCGAAAATAGGTTACTGGCATCGTTTCCATGTTGCATTGTGTGACATCTTAATATGTTTACAAAATCCTGTGTTCTAAACGTATTCGTATTACAAATCTACAATTGTCACCCCCCACGCTCCTCTGATGCAACAATACCCTCTCGGAATCAAAGAGTTAGCACTGAGATTTCTTTACTTTTGCTGGTACAACTTTTAGTTTCCATCTAAACGTTATTGATGTTTATGTTCATGTTGACTGTAGCAAAAGCATTTTTGTTTGTCTGTAAGAGCCTTTATTTTTATATTTATTCGGCACACTTATTTACCTTAAAAATGACGTATAGTTCTATAAAATATGTAGAAAATTAATGAAACTGTAGTTTCATTCGTGTATACATCTCCTCGATAAAAACTGTTAACACAGAAGGACTCAATTCTTGCACAAGAACGGGAATCCCCGTTGACCCAGTTGGCCTATTTATATCCAAAGATGGCCGTGCATTTGTCACATAAGTAATCAGAACACCTCTGCGTTAGGTCCGTCTACATACTGTACACCTGTGGCGGTTAACTTCGCTTTACACTAGCGAATGCACTATGTGCACTTTACAGAGGGAACTACAAACAGTGAAACATCATACGGTCTTATAGTAACCCCAGCCTTGCTGGTTAAATGAGAGGATTCTGGGTTTGCCCACATCTATTCCCTACTGTTATTAAATTTGAATATTTAAATGTATTAAAGTTATACTAGCTTTTGTTCACTGACACAATTACAGTTAAAATGAAACTTCAGAAAACTGTAAGAACATTAAAACTACATTTATTTTGAAAATTCAAATGATAATTAAATAAAAGGCTGTGGATAAAATTATCCTGTTATGTAAGGTAAGTGGTCAACTGTCCACTTAGCTGTAGCTTAGGTTTATGTTGTCAGCTTCTGACTAAGCTTCGGAAACACATCAGGCAGGCCGAATCTTCCAGTCCAGTCCGGACAATCGGGTATCTGCAGCTAAGCTTAGGATCTACTTCTGGACTACCATCTGGAATACAATCTGGAACTAGAACAATAGAACAGTCCTTATACAAACAGTCAGGAAGGTTCTAACTGGAGACAACAATACCTCCAGTCTTTAAACTGTTACACTACACACATATATATGGAGTAGGATAGTAACAGGTGTTCACATTCTACTGGCATAGAATGGGAATGTATACAGAACCTGGTCCATAATCCTGATGGGGAAATATTTAGGAAACCAGTTTCATGAATACTCTCAAGAACAAGAGTTTACAGCACACAAAAAGAAAGGACATTCCTCAGTGTAAATTGTTCTGCTGTCTGCACACTAGTACTCCTTTAAAGGGTTAACATGCTTACACACACAGACATACACAGTCATATTTCACAATATTCTCATCTTAACCACATGGGTTCACATCACAATGAATGAGAAACAGGGAGTGAGTTTACCAAGAGCAGAAACTCATAACAGGTGCTTTGCACTGTTTTGAAAACAAATGGGATTGACATATCTCTATCAATATACTGGGTGATGAGATAGATGTCAAAATACAATCATAGATGACAATGGGCTTTCCATCTGTCACAGTATTAACATAAAATATACAACACTCACTCCAGTTTAAATCTAAATCCACACATGTGCTAATCTTATTCAGCAGAGTTTAGAAGTGGTGAGGGGTGAAATATAATTATTACATTTGTAAGGCCAGCTGCTGTAAAACTGAAATGTATTCCTAGTAATAGGGAAATATATCTACAACAATAATAATTACAAGCAGGGGCCATACATCTCTTTTCTGCTTCTTCTTCTCTGACAGTGTGAATATTAAATTCAGCCTCACTGTGTTATTCACTTTCCAAGCTCTTAAACTAGTCTCAGAATTATCTGGACTAACTCTAAATTAAAGCAAGACAGTGATTTATTAAGCTAATATCACCATGAGGTAAAATCAACTTAGAAGGGATTAGGTATAATGAATATACACTTCATTCCTTTTTAATTGTCCCACCATGCTGGAAACCGGAACTGGCCGAGATTTCACATGAGGACATAATTATCACTTAATTAATATAAGTATAATAATTGAAAATACCAATGCACGTTTCTAGTAGCAAATAAACATTAATTCAATCATCAAATCGATAATATGTTTGCACACATGTACATACTAGATCATAAACGTGGTTAGTGAGGATAAAGAAATTTATCATAGTTGTTGAGCCATGTGGGCATTAAATTTCAGAATTCAGCCTGTAAAATTAATTCAGAGGAATAAGCAGCAATACATCAAATTAAACTTATTCTTTTAACTCACCCCTGGCAGGGAATTCAAACAGAAAATTGGACCACAGGCAGACTAACAACTTTAGGTCTGAACCGGTCAATTTCTGAATTGAAAAGGGAACAGGAAGTCAGGAGGAAGTAACTCTTCAGTCCCCCTTGCACTACTCTTCGCCTATATTACCTTTCAACTCTTTAATTATAATTTTGCTACAATAAAGCATTAAGAAAAAGGTAAGGAAATTTCTTAATTAATCCAGTGTTATTATGCTAATTAAAAGCAATAGGAAAATGTTTAGAACTTTGGTAATAATATTATCTAAACAAAGCACTTTTTAAAAGGACAGAAACAGCTGTCCAGACCAGCTCGTCACAACACCTCTATTTAGTTAGTTGCGTATCCTTTACAGGACGTTGCAGAACCAACCCTAACAGCCCCTGGCTGTTGTGTGGTCTCTCTAGGCAAATTTACTTCCAGTAGTTTGCCATTCACCTCTATGTAAATAGTTAAAATAGGGACGATTCCTCTATAAGTATTTAGCCCTTCTTTGGTAAATCTGGATCAGGATTCAAGTTAAGGGATATTGTTCAATCTTAAATCTATTAGCGGCGAGCTATAAAATAAATTCACTCACTGGTAAGTGATTTTTTTATGTGTAGAAAAGCGTTTTTCAAGGGCCGAACAACCTCTTGTTGCGCTGAAGGAATCCTCTCTATTTCTGACTCAGGAGACTTTTGAATCGATATCGTCATTTGAGACTTAGCTCCGTAAGTCAGCAGACGTTCTGACGCTTTTTGTTGTTGTTGTTGTTGGTCAACTTGCAATAATATCTTGTTTGAAAGTCACCGTTTCACTATATAAGAGCATGGATAAGTTGTACTTTAATTAACTTAGTGAAGTCATATTTCCCCTGATGCAGCGCCTAGACGAATGTAGCAATGGATCTTTAGTCGATCTTTAGTTGCAGAGGTAAGCCAGTTGGAGTTACCTTTACTCAAAGGAAAGATTGCCTCTCAGATTCGTCCAGAGAGACCCGACAGACCCATTTGGAACATTGTATCCATTTTAATATTACTATATTCATGTACAAGTGATATGATGCAAAAATAAATATGGCATCCAGGTCAGACATTGGCTTAGAAAGCTCAGTTTTTTTCGCAGATAATTCTGGAGCTAGTTTTCGAACTAATGGGAATGCAAATATTTCCTTACGGTTGGTTTGACATAGTGTTGCCAGATTGATTGTTTTAGATCCAGAACGAAATGCTTTTTTTCCTTGCATCTAGATTGTGTTTTAACGTCTAGATGGTAGATGCAATTGTAGATGTTTTTCGTTTAGAGTTAGATATTTTTTCTTTTTTTTTTCTTTCATTGTCAGTTCAATGATTTTTTTTAAATAAAATATTTATTACAATATTTTGTTTTAGTCTGCGCATGTAAATTATGGTAACTGCGATTACTTAACTCTCACTGGGGTCAACAATCTGTATCCCCGGTACTGATTACCAAACGCGTAAATCATATTAACCTTGTTTCAACCGTATCCTCACTGTATTATGAATTATATCTGTGATGCTAAGTTTGTGTGTGTATGTGTGTGTGTTTTTTTTCATGTGATTTCTTTTTTAAATAATTGCTTATATTAATATGTGTCTTTCACGTAGAAAAAAAAAAACCTTTCAACATGCCAAAAGTAAAGGAGTATGAGCAACCATTTCGGACAGAGTGGCTGCATGATGACGCAATTAAAGACTGGGTGAAGTCTCTTTGTAAGTACTGCAAATGTAAAATTAAGGCGAAAAAACAAGACTCAAGGAGTCCTACAGGGACTAAAAAGCATAAAACTGCAGTTCCGTTCAAAGATATTACAATACTGACATCTGTTTTCAGAACCACACTTATTATTGAATCATCAAAAGCTGAAAGATCTGTCGCAATGTTTGAAGCTGTCATTGTGCAATATTGAACTGTGACAATATGATTGATTTGTTTTAAAACATATTTCTGAAAGTAAAGGTGTTGCTGACGTAAAAATGCATCGCAGCAAATGTACATATATTACAGAAAATACTTTATTTTCTCACTTCCAAAAAGATTTGATTAGTGATATTTTTACTAATACATATAGTTTATTATTAGCCTAATCGACATTTCTGTACTGACAGTGCTTGGTGTGTGTATTATAAATTACAGCAAACAGTACAGATAACGTTAAATTAATCCTTACGTCCTTTTTAAGATGAAGTTGTTATTTGAAGCCCCATCCTGACTTTTGCCAGGGGCCGCAATATAGGCAGGTCATGAATTTGACCAATTGTCTGAACGCGGTTTCTGGGACCTCTCCACGGTGATCCTCATCCACATGGTGGCACTTTGTGTCATCGGGTGTTTGTCGCTTGTGTGATGTCCTGGTGGGGTTGAAAGTCAGTCAGTCAGTCAGTCACAAACAAAGTAGTTTCTATACATCTTGGACTAGTTCAATTGGAAAAGTGTGATACGGAAAATTTAGTTTAGGAACTGAAGGAACTTTTGATCAGCAAACAATTAGACTTGAAGAATCTGGCTGCAATTAGTACCGATAATGCTCCACTGATGGTTGGTATCAACAAGGCGTTTATGCCAAGTTGAAGGAAGCTATTCCATCGCTAATCCTGATAAAATGTGTGTGTCATTCATTGCAGCTAGCATTATTACATGCTTCATACAAATGTTTACCACGCAATTTGAAATACCTAATAGTTGAAACACACAACAGGTTTTCCAAATTGTATGTCAGACAACAGCAATTCAGTAACTTATAAAAAGCCTTAAATGATGGTTCTGCACTTTTGAAAATAAAGTTCGTTCGTTCGTTTCAACATCCAGATAAATATGGGTACTGTAGACCAGTCTCTGGGGCAATACTTTGAGAGGCGACTTATGGTGCCACGCATGCAGATGTCAGCTGATGCAAATCCACCATCGTCATCTAGTGTCAACAGCAAAGTCGGAACATAAATATTTGTTAACACGCTGTTCCTGGAACTGTTCAATTAAACTGACTGATTGACCTTTTATCCCAGCAGGACATCACACAAGCGATAAACACTTTATGACACAAGTGCCTTCATGCGGGTGAGGATCACCGTGAAGAGGTCTTAGAAACTGCGTTCAGCCTTTAGGCTATATTTATGGCCAGGCTATATCGCGGCCTCTGGCAAAAGCCAGAGTAGGGCTTCAAATAACGAAAAATTTCATCCTAAAAAGGACGGAAAGTAAACGAATGTAGAGTTGTTCACTTAAACTGACTTTCTACCCCACCAGGACATCACACAAGCGATAAACACCCGATGGCACAAAGGGCCACCATGTGGATGAGGATCACCGTGGAGAGGTCGCAGAAACCGCGTTTAGACAATAGGCCATATTTATGGCCTGCCTATATTGCGGTCCCTGGCAAAAGCCAGTGTGGGGCTTCAAATAAGAAAGAAATTATGTCCTACAAAGGACGTAAGGAATGCAACAATTGCAAGTTGCATCTGAAATAGCGATCTAATCTTCAATTAAAAGGGACTTATCTCTAAAATACCACCCGACAATAATTAATTGCTAGATGAACCACTGTGATTGGTGAATTTTTCCATATGGATTGAGGAGAGGAGGAGGCCAATCTCTTTCGATAAGCATTTCTTTTATGAAGCTGAAAGTACAACCAATAGAGACACGTAGTGCACATAGTTACCATTACCATGTTACATAATCGGTGCGATGATGGGCACAACAGTGGCTGTTGGTAGATCAGGAGTCATTCTTCACTAATGTGGATTTTGTGTTAGATACTGCTCTTCTATTTGTCATTCCTGTATATTATTCCATTGAGATTCTTTACAATTATTTTCAACTATTATATCAAACATAATTCTTTAGAACTTACTGTTGTTGTGTCTGGTATTTCACAGTCATTTTTAGTAAGGTTATGTGTGCATTATTATTAGATCAAATTTAGGTTGTTACTGTGTTTGTTTGACTGGTATGTGATCCCATCCAGTCTGGGGGATATTAGGTGGCCAGGAAGTCAGGCCAAGAGGCGCCCTGGAATATCTTTAGAAATTCTGTGGACTCAACAACTCAAGTTAACTCATCTAAGATCAATTAATCCTCATCGCGCCTAGAGGTACATAAGGCAGAGACAAACTGTCGCTACTAACTTTTATCCTGAGTCATCCTCTCTATCTCTAGTTTTGTCCTTCGAATAGCTTTAATTTCAGCCTCAAATGTTCGCCTTCAAGTGCCTCCAGGCCTGACCCTTCCTTGTGTCTTTGTGTTGTTCATTACATTGCATGTCTCGGCCGTCTCTCTTTCTTCAATCTAAGGACGTGTCGAAACCACCTCCATCTTCGTTTTTTGATTTCTGAATTTACACCTTCTAAGTCTGTCATTTGTTTTAATTTAGCATTTGTGATTTTATCTTCCCATTGGAGCCCCAACAATCTTCTGAAAATCCTTCCATCAAAACCTCTGATCATGCTCTCTATCTTTCCAAGTTTCTGCTTCATAAAATAGAACTGTCCTAACTCATATTTTTTTATATTCCAAGTTTACTTTTAGTGCTGTAGATGTCTAATCTAAAGACACTAAGAAGTCTGTTGCAAGCAGCATTTGCCTTTGCAATTCTCTGCTTGATTTCAGCTACTACACTTCAATCCGAGGAGATACTGCTTTCCAGGTAAGTGAAGTCAGTTACTGTTTCCAAACCTACATTATCTATTACTATAGGTCTTTCACTTTTTGTGTTTCAGTACTGTTTCAGCGGCGTCCGTGGCTTAGGCGTTGCTAGTCCGACTCGTAATCCAGCGTGCCGCGATCGCAACCCACTGCTGGCTGCGTGGATTGTTATCATGGTATAGGGCGTCGCAGGTCGAAAATGGGTACCAGAATGGGCTGTCGGCGTAATGCTGACCACATTACCCACCGAGTGCTGATGGTCTGTAAAAATATGGGCGCTCTTCGCATATGCCCGATACGCCTAAAGGCGTGGAAAGGGATCTTCGCTTACTTAGTACTGTTTCAATGACATTGATTCTTATCCCTATCTGTTTTGCTAATTCTATGATCTTATCTGTCTTATGTTGCAGATGTTATTTACTATGGCTGATATCATCTGTAAAGTCCAAATGTTTCAGGTGTTCGAGCAGGTTCCCCTGAAGGCCCGTCCGTGCGCCTGTGGCTACTTTCCTGGAAACACAATCTACCACTATGAGAAACAAGAAAAGCTACAGAATAAACCCTTGTTGGACTCCAGATGTTACGCAGAAGTATTATGTTTCCATGAGTCCTATTTTCACTTTGCATTTGTATCCTTCGCAGTCATTTAAATATGTTTATAACTTTATCTTGTAACCCATTCGCAGCATCATTGTTCTTTCAAGACTATCAAAGGCCCTTTTAACGTCTATCAAGTTTATATGTAATGGGGCGTTCCATTCTAAAGGTAGTTCCACAAGATTTCTGAGAGTAAAAAAATGATCGCACCCGCTTCTTACTTTTCTAAATCCTGCCTGATCTTCCAACAAAACTCTATTGACGTCTTCATTCTCATGTCTAGCATCCTAGAGAGCGCCTTTACGGGTACAAAGAATAATGTTATGCCTCTCCAGCTGTTGCAGTGTGAGTGATCACCCTTCTTCGGTAATAAGAAGTTTACACAATTGTTCAAGTCAGTTGGGACACCTTTATTTATCCATATTTTGTTGAATTGTCCATGTAAGGCTTTTGCTGAAATTTTGGGTCTGCCTTTAACATGTCAGCACTAATTCGGTCTTCACCTGGTGCCTTTCCATTCTTCAAACTGCTTATTGCATTTTATGGCTCTCCTGTCAACTACGGCCGGTAGACAACAGCAGACGGTCGGTTAGTCGGAGTTCTGTCCCCTGGCTGCAGTGCACTTACGGACTAGAGAAGGCACGAATCAAACAACAAAGTGAGGTCGACATGCCTGGCAGAACCCGCGCTGCGCGACTCAAATTAGAGACCGCGTTCAATTACCGCGTCATTACGGAGTGGATTAGAGATGAAGGACACAAGTGACATAATTACTGTGTGTTGGCGATAGACAGCGTGCATTGCCCTACTGTCATCATACGGTTAGGGTTTGGGTTAGGGTGTGGGTTAGGGTTAGGGGTAGGGTTTTGGTTAGGTTTAGGGTTAGGGTTAGGGTTTAGGGGTAGGGTTAGGGTTTGGGTTGCGAAGTGGAGTTTCTGCGAAGACGAGATGCGGCGACACTACCCTACCCCTAACCCTAACCCTAACCCAAACCCTAACCGCATGATGACAGCAGGTCACTGCACGCTGTCTGTCGCAAACACACAGTAATTATGTCATTTGATTCGTGCCTTTTTCAGTCCGTAATTGCACTGCAGCCAAAAGACAGAACTCCGACTAACCGGCCGTCAAATGTTGTCTACCGGTCGTAGTTGACAGGAGAGCCGATTTAAATTTCTTTAACGCTGATTGGCCCAATATCCATTTCTAGGAGTTGGCCACAGTTTTCTATTGTTTCCACTGGGATATCTGTTGGTGGTTTTTTTAGCAACTGGGTAAAATATTCCTGCCATCAATCAACGTTTCCTATTTCCGTTGTGATTTTTTTCTCCTGTTGTGTCTCTCAGGATTCCATTTTTTAAAGCTAAAATGTTTCTGACTATGATCTTCCTTTGAGCTTTGCTTCACTTCTTTATGTTTGATGTTATATGCTTTCTGTGCAGCTGTCTTTTCCAAGTGCTCTTTGCAAGGTTTACTTGCTCTTTTTGCAATTTTCTTTCTTCTAAATTTGACCAAGATCCTTTGGGTATCCGTTCCTCTCTCACGTGTTTCTTCATACCGAGTATTTTCTGGGCTAGATTGCGATACACTTCTTAAGACTGTACCCATTTTTCTTCAATATTTTATGCCTCTGGTAGGTGGTAAAAAGAGATACAAATTAGAATTTTGAGAGCATGCATCTTCCCTGTGGCTATATACGGATGTGTGTCGTGAACTGTCTTTCAGTCCTAAAGAAAGAGAATAGGTGTTTTGAGCTGAGATGCTATAGAAAGATTCTCAGAATATCGTGAGGAAAGAAAATGAGAAATATTGACATCTCAAAAGATCTAAACATCAAGGAAGATTTGCTAATAAACAGCATCTTTTCTCGAAAGCTGAAATATTTTGGTCATATCAAGCGCCAAGATGGATTGTAAAAAAATTATCGCAGAAGGCGTGGTACCATGACGGAGGGGCAGGGGCTGATCGACACGAAGATGGGCACAGAATATAAGTGACTCCTTGAGTGTGAAAGTGCATAAGCCGGAAGAACTGGCGAGAGACCAAGTTTCTTTAAGGCAGACTTTGATGAGAGCGACGTTCTGCAAAGGACCTGCTAAACGATGATGATGATGGTAGGTGGTTAAACACCCTAAAACTCGCTACATAGTTCGACGCAAAAATCTTCTCTGACTTTTAATGTCCTGAACTGGGCTGTACCAATTAATGGGCTCACAGTCTTGTTCTTGCTTCTGAGAAGTGGTGTTAAATGGTTGTTTGAGCTGCGGACACCGCCTAGATCCTAGACCAGTACGAGTCGCCATCTCAACAGTAAGCCACTTCAGAGTGTCTGTTCTTGTTAGGGATGGCTCGTGACACATGGTCTCGTGGCACCATCATTTGCTTTTCTTTGTGTGGGTTCCTTTTTTTTAAAATGAAAAATGCATCCGTTGTTTATATCTAAGTTTGGCAGCATTCTGGATTAAAGCGTCCCATGAGAGGTGGGACCTACTGACATTGTGCAGGCGGTATAAGTGTTGTATGGTAGCTCTGAAAACCTAACAGCAGTAAAATATAGGTCTACGGTTGACGGCGTGGTTGTGTTTTAAAGGTCTGACAGCCACGCTCAACCCACACACGCTACACGTCTCGATATTCCTCAGCTTGACTTTGTTTCAGTGTCAGCATACTATAGAAAGTCTCGATTATAGACAACAGAGGTTCCTCACAGGGAAATATGTATCTACTTGCTATTTGAAATTGATACCCCTGCACCACGTCAGCTAGGACCGGTCATCTTTTGGCCACGCAGGATGGGGTAACTTGTTTAGAAACTAAAATGTCAACGAACCGTATTTATCGTCTGCCCATTTCACGAACTTCATATTTCTCAGGCTGTAAGCAAATTTTCACCTCTTAAGTGAGGATGGCCTGCGTTTTGAAGTGGCCGTCACAGTTGAGAATGTGTGGACTATTTCAGTCTGTCAACACAGATAGGCAGCTTGAAATTGCAGGCGTTGTAGGCTGCGGCATGGGAATTTTCCCCCATGCGTCACTTTGGCCGGACCGAGACATCTTGTGGCATCTATAAACGCCCACTTATCTTCTCCATCAATCGATATCGCGCATAACTTCGCAGATGCTCTCTCTTTCGTTCGGCCTGCAGCGCGCGACTGCGTCCTCGCCTTTGAACATGCGGTACATCATCACCTTGACGAAGAAGCTGCGCCACGGGTGACAAAGTTAATGTCATCAGATTTCGACCCATTGCTGTTCGTACGTATCGGTGCCCTGTTGGTCCTTGGCCACCAGGTGCAGAGCCAGTATGACAGCAAAGTGAACACAGCGGCCATTGAGTACTTACTTTGTTAACGGTCCAACCACTGCAGGATACAGAGGTGGGTTCTGAAGTTGTCAATTGCCTGCAGGGGGCATAGTATATGCAGTCCCTGAGCAGCCCAGCAAATGGTGTTATGAATTTGGTGCTTCCCTCTCACGCGTACATCTGAAGATGTATATGTCTAGCTCAGTATTAGAGGCAACATTTTTGTAATTTAAAGGCCCCATCCCGGTTGTTGTCGGGGGCCATAATATAACCTAACTTTGAACTGGGTTTATGAAACTTGTACCAAGGTGGTATTCATCTGAATGGTGGCACCTTATGTCACCGGAAGTTTATTGATCGTTGTGCGGTCCTGGTGGGGTTGAACGTCACTCAGTCACTCACCTCAAGATGTACATCTCGGCGTACATTTTAAAATCATGTCCCAGCTCACTTCAAGTGCCTTCTTATCAACGACTGTTTGCCTATGGCTCCCAGAGAAGAAGCGATTTTTAGCCGGTATCGCTCATGGACGTCACGAGCTCGACGGTAATCCCCTGAGAGATATTCTGTTATCTGCTGTGCTCGATGTTCTCACAGATAACCGCCCAACCACACTCCACTCCCCTTCCCGCCACTCTCACACCATCCTAACATTATTCATCGCTGTTGAATTAAGAAGCATTTATCTCCAAGAATTTTCCTGGAACCGCACAGCAATCTAGTTACTAGCGGCTGCTGAATACATATCCAGCAGATATTTAACATAAATTCTAGTGTCTACGTAACGGCGATACAACTGTACAAGCAGCGCGTGGAAGAACATCTCGGCCTCGGGTATGTATGTCATGTCTAATGGTACATCAAGTTGTTAACATGTCCCAAATATATGTTGAAGACTGCTGCCAGAATTGCCTCATCTTCCTCTCTGTATAGAGTAAGCTGCATATCCTTTAACAGGGAGTCGCAGAACCATCTCCAACATTTTTCGTTTTTGTTGCTGTGTGGTTTTTCAAGGCAAATTGTACGTTTAGTATTTGCATCTCAACGGTCAGCTCTAGGTACCACTATCGAAAAAGTGTTGTCTGCTTGCAAGAGAGCTGTACGTCATAGTGGTTTTACGTAGTGGTACAGCCATGGGTTACTTTGATCATTGTCTCCCCATTTACAAACTCTTACACAATGGCTCACTTCTGATTGGTCCATCTTTATACTAGCTAACTTCTGATTGGTCAAACTTGAGCCACGCGACCTTGCCTCAAAGTAAGGGGAGGGGGGGGGGTGGGGTGGGAGTGTTTCGCAATACTGTTGATATCGCGTATTGTATATTTCAGCATGCCAACGCTTTAAACACTCCAAAAACAACAACAAACTGCTTCTAACCCGTCCTCCCCCTCCCCTTTTCCAAAAGAGTGCTGACACCTATGTCACATGCATTCTCATTCTCGGAATGAAAACGCTAATGCAAGACATCGAGGAAACCAAACAAGAGAGCAGGACACACCAATAACCTCCATGAAAACAGACCAGGCCAACAGATTTGTCAATGAAACGTGACCTACTTTTTTTCGACATTTTTATTAATACAGATAGCTCTTTCTGATACGTAACGGATGTCTAAAATGTTACTTGCAATCTTCGGGTCAATTATGAAACCTGCTCCATGTTTTGGAAGTTGAGTCATGTCTATACCAGACTATAGCAAGGCAAAATCTGTGTGAAGCCTTTTTATTCCCTTTGCCTTCAATCTTAACTCTGCCAAATCTAAAATCTTTACTTGGTGTTTTTTCCATCAGTTGTATAGTCTACTCTGCTTTGTTGCCCAGCCACATTTATTTAACCTTCCTACTCTATACCGGTCTTGTTTGTTGAACTTAATTCGCACACTTTCACATCTACATTTTTCTTAGACATCGCCCTGTGTGTAGCTAAATCTTCCACCGGTTTGCCAGACCTGTGCCAGAATATTGTTTAACTGAGCACTTGTCCGTCTCTCTAGCGCAGTTGGCTAAGCCGGATTGCGCGGTAAGCGGGTGACGAACTCCTTGTTGTCCGGGTTCACTCCCGGGGGTGGGCAGAAAAGGCACATTTCTCCCAGATTACCGGTATTTAAAATGGAATCAAGGCCGAAAGGTTGCGATATCCATAATACCGAGCCTAAGGGTTAACAACAAATGGCTTCAGGATACTAAAACAAAACAAACATAACTGAGCACTTCTCCTTAATATTATAGCAGTTCATTAGATTGGCAATGGACAGTCTGAGATAGATGCTTAGGTACTAATAATTGTCCGGTCTGCATCTTTCTGATTTATCAAATTTTTCCAAATATATTTCAGAAAGTGAAAAGAGTCAGGCAGTTCAGTTATGAATGTATTGAACTTTGAGTATTCACAAGTTTTATTTTAGAAGAATAAATATTTATTCAGTTATTTTCCCGGAATTCACACTATTCGTGTAAGTATCTGAGTTATCCGACTGTATTGAATTCCCTTCCTTTCTATGAACACAGGGACGAATAAATTTCTCCTAGACAATTTTATTTTGAGCCCTGCCAAACATTAATTTAGGCGGGATTATAGGGGATATCCGGGCAAAGTTACATTCCGCAAACTACGCTTACGACAGGAGCCAGCAAAAGTTTTAGTTCCTATGGCGCCAGTAGCAGATTGAAAGAAAAGAAAAAACCCTGCCCGTCTTAATTTTTATCTGAGCGTTGAGTGAGACAGATCTCTTGGTGACTCAAGATCAAATGTTATCTCCAGATCCTAATGATCGATTCTGGCTTCCGTTTTATTATTACCTTGCATATAAAGGGCTTTCAACACATTTAGTTTCTCAAGATGTATTCACTACCCAGTACTACTGATCAGGTCATGCTGACTTTTATCCAGCACACCTCCATAATTTGGATCATCATCATCATCAGGTGACTTGCCGACTGGCGTGGGCGATCATGCCTCTCCGAAATCCGCGATCTACTGCAGCATGTATCAGTTCGTATACCAACACACCCCCATGACAGGCTACAAGACTGTCAAAAATCTTATTCTCTAGTTGTCTTCCTCTATCCCTCCTTCTTCTCAGTGGTCGCAACATGTTCCATTTTTCCCTCTTCTCATAACATCGCCGAAAAACGATGACTGCCTCCTTCTGATGTCTGTTATTAGTTGTCTTTGGTTCGAGTCTCTTTCAAAACCCCCTGGTTGCTCTTTTTGGCTGTCCAAGGAATTTTAAACATTCTTTTTTAGAACCACATATTTGAGGCCTTAGGAAAATTGTTTGGCCTGCCTACCAATTGTCCAGGATTCACAGCCATATGTTAAAACAGGATATATATATAACAAGCAAGCATTCTTTTTCTAACCTTCAATGACAAGGATATATTGCATTAGATGTTCTTCATTTTATAAAATGCAGTTTTTGCCTGTCCTATACTGTTTCTTATCTCAGTTATGCATCTTCCATCTGATGTTATCCTTGTGCCAAGATAATTAAATTTATGTACTTGTCCCAAAAAAACAACATTTACTTTTAGTACACGTTTAGGAGTAATTCTCTTCTTTAATACCAATATTACATTTGTCTTTCCATTATTCAAACTAAAGCCCATTCTTCCACTTTATACCACCACAACGTCTATCATTTCCTTTAGTTCTTTCTGACTTGTTGCTGTCAAGACTGTGTCATCAGCATAACGTAAATTGTTTATATTATGCCCACCAGCCACAATTCCTGGCATATCAATTATAGATCTCATTATATATTCACTTTCTCATTGCGAAAATATTTCAGGTGACAGTACACATCTTTGTCATACGTCCCTCTGTATGCGCTAAAATGTACCCAAACAGTCAAGTCTTATAGCTGCTGTTTGCTGCCAAAACATATGTTGTAATATTCGTAGATCTTTTCCCTTAGTGTTTAATTTTTCAAATAGTTTGATTACTTCTGCATTTTTCACACAGTCAAATGCTTGTGTATAGTCCATAAAGCATAAGTTCAAATCAGTCTTCACTTCTTTAACTCTTTCTGACAATGTCCTTAGGATGTATATGACATTGATTGCAGCTTTTTTTCCACCTTCAAATCCACATTGTTCATCGCTGATTTCTGGTTTAACTTTATTCCTCATTCTTCTTATAACTATTCTCAGTAAAATCTTAGTCATGTAACTCATAAGACTATTGTGCGATGGTCTTCACATTTTAAAGCGCCTGACTTCTTTGGCAGAGCTATAAATATGGATATTTAAAAAGTCATTTGTATTGCACCCACTATTATAAATATCATTTAAAAGTTTAGTTATTATTTCAATTCTAAACTCTCCCAGCTCTCTTCTGGTTTAACTTTATTCCTCATTCTTCTTATAACTATTCTCAGTAAAATCTTAGTCATGTAACTCATAAGACTATTGTGCGATGGTCTTCACATTTTAAAGCGCCTGACTTCTTTGGCAGAGCTATAAATATGGATATTTAAAAAGTCATTTGTATTGCACCCACTATTATAAATATCATTTAAAAGTTTAGTTATTATTTCAATTCTAAACTCTCCCAGCTTTTCGATTTCTTCCAGTGAGATGTTGTCTTGTACGCGTGCTTTTCCTTTCTTCATATGGTGTAATGCATCCTAAAATTTTGCAGTCATTGTTTGGGGACCATCATTGTTGGCCAGCAATTCTACTTCTGGTCATTATCATCATATAATTCCCTTATATACTCTGTCCATCTGTTAATTTTATTACTATGTCCCAATAATAATTCGGCATCTTTTAATTTTAAACATCCAGTGCTGTTAAGTGTCATTTTTCCTGTAAAGATATTTATCCGTTGGTTCATGTAACGTCTTGCCTGTGATTTTCCCCAACCTCGGTACAAAGTTTATTCATCCAGGCCTCTTTAGCCTCTTTGCATGTGTTCGCCATTTCTTCATGTATTCTACTATATTTTTCTCTATCATTTTATAATTTGGATAACAGATCTAAAGGACGCTAACTATCCCTAACATGTATCCCACTACCTTAGACATGCATCTTTTGTAAATGTTTCTCATTTTGTAACGTAACTTACCTTAACGATTAACATTATTAGCATGCACGTAAATGTTTATTACCTAACTATTTGAGTCCCAGGGGGTTTAGCATCAGAGGCCTAAGGGGTGGTAATGCAATTCTCTATACTCTGTCAGGCATATATTGCAACCGTTACTGAGCTGATATTAATTAAATACAATTTTGTAGTGACCAATACATCATGAACATTGGTACATGGGATGTCAGAACACTCGTACAAAACGGAAAGCTGGATAACATCAAAATGGAAATGAAGAGAATAAACATCAACATATTAGGAATAAGTGAAATGCGATGGCCAGGAGCAGGGGGAAAGTATTCAGATCAGCACATAATTATTTACTCGGGGGGGGGGGGGGGGGGGGGGGATAAAGTAAGGGAGTTGATATTATTTTGGATTCAAAGACCTAAAAAACTGTTAAAGGATTTTGGACAAAATCAGACATAGTACTATTAGTAAAACTTCGCGGCAGACCGTTTGACATCAACTTAATACAGAGTTATGCCCCAACAGCAGATAGTTCAGAGGAAGATATTGGCACATTTTATGACGAGTTGGACATGTCTGTTGATCAATGCAAATAGTGTGAAGTAACAATGGTACTTGGAGAGTGAAAAAGTGTACGGAATAACGGGTGGCTATGGCCTAGGAGAAAAGAATGTGAGAGGTGACAGATTAATAGCATGTGCTGAGTCGCGCAGCATGATTATAAGTAACACCTGGTTTAAACACCATCCTCGAAGATTGTGGACTTGGAAAAGTCCTGGTGATAATGTCCGTAATCAGATTGATTATATTTTGATTTCAAGAAGATTCCAGAGCAGCTTAGTTGGAGCAAAAACTAGACCAGGAGCAGACTGCTTTAGTGACCATGTTCCAGTTGTAGGAAAACTTAGAATAAAACTAGAGAACATTAGGAAAACACCACAAAAAATCAAGTTAAATTTAGGAATTCTTAGAACGGATAAAGAAATTAAGGAACAGTACAATGTCACTGTACACAACCTGTATAATGCAATGGAAATTTACAGACTATTGATGAACAGTGGGATATGTTGCGTGAGTCAATACAAAAGACATCAAAAGAGACAATCCCACCAACCCATAGAGTTGCAAAAAAGAAATGGATGTCAGCCGAAATTCTGTAGTTGATGGATGAAAGAAGAAAGAAAAAAAATGATAAAAAAGAATATTCTAGAATACAAAAAGAAATAGTGAACAAATGCCAAGTGGCTAAAGAAGCCTGGCTGAATCAAATGTGTACAAAGATTAGGGACAATCACAGGAAAGACTCACATTCCATGTACCAACGGATAAATATGTTAACAGGAAAGATGACACGTAACAGCACTGCATGTTTGAAATCAAAAGATGGTGACTTATTAATGCGACATAGTAATATAATTAACAGATGGACTGAGTATATAAGGGAACTGTATGATGATAATAGACCAGACTTAGAACTGCAGAACAACAATGATGGTCCACCAATAATGACTGCCGAAGTTGAGGATGCATTACATCACATGAAGAAATGAAAAGCACCTGGGCCAGACAACATTTCACTGGAATAAATCGAAGCACTGGGAAATTTTGAAATTGAAATAATAACTAAACTTTTAAATGATATTTATAATAGTGGGTATATTCCAAATGACTTTTTAAAATCCATATTTATAGCCCTGCCAAAGTAACTAGGAACTTTAAAATGTGAACACCATCGCACAATAAGTTTTATGAGTCACATGACTAAGATTTTACTAAGAAAAATTACGAGAAGAATAAGAAACAAAATAAAACCAGAAATCAGCGATGAACAATGTGGATTTGTAGAAGGAAAAGGTACAAACAAAGCCATATACATCCTAAGGACATTGTCAGAAAGAGCTTTTCGTGAAGTGAGCAGCCAACCCTACACAGTAGACGAGTCATGACTCTGTCTTTCCTAAGCGGGCAGTCACATTGCAAACTTAAACCCGTCCGGAAAGGTATATAGTCCCTTATATTGATATATACCTTTATCTGGTGAAATATTCATTTCTAGACCCTCTAGTTGGTTTGATAAATCTTCAATTCCTGTAAGCCGGTTTACTCCTTAGGCATGAAAACAGCGGACTTCTTTCCTAGTGACGCCAAGTTTAGTTTTGAGCGGCATTCTTTCGCCTGATTCCTAAGTGTCAAGACGTGTATACAGTCTTTGTAGAAAATTGGCGCATTCAAAGTACCAGCTCTATTTTTGAAGAAATCCTAAGCTTGGGATGAAACCTCCTTTGAGATCAGACAGACGAATCACAGTCCAGCCAACAACCACCAATCCATATCATTCTGGGCACCAAGCATACCCAAAAGTCCTGCCTATAGTGCCACTATTTCAACATGGCAAGAGCTTGATTGTGAGTTTCAGGACTAGTGGACAATTGCAGACACCTATGTCATCAATCCAGAGAACCAGTCTTCAAAAGCTTTGTTAGGCTCTTATGAAGTTCTTGTGTCCTCACCTGTGAGACAGTCAGCGGGCACCACAGTCTCCAAGAGCTTTGTTGGGTTCCTATGCAGTTCCTGTGTCCTCACTTGTGAGACAGCTTGTACCAGATCAAATCGAGGCATAGCTACATATTGAGTCAACTACAGTCAAATCACCATGGACTGAGGTTAGCATTGACCTACGAACTGGGATAAGTGATCTCTTATTCATTTACATGCTCTCTTCCCACAGCACCTTGGGATTCCTAGGAGGAACTTATGTGCACTCAAAGAACTTTATCTGGCTGCTTCAATATCTGGGTTGTGTCATTATTTCCTGAAATCCATTAATTGATCACTCTTGATTATCAATTCATTTATTTTTGTATTTATATTGTACTTATTACATGCAGCAATTAAAATGGCTGACTTGGTTGTCCCTGTTTCACTATTCTAACTGTCTAGCTTTTATGTTTGTATGAGAATAAGTGTCATCTGTGTTAACATGGCTATGATAGTATACTATCATAAACTGGGGGGCTACCTTTCTATAGTAGTGGGGGTGTAAAGCCAAGTGTGCCTAGGAATATTATATATGTTGTAGTGCCAAAGCTTGGGTTGCCCAACTCCTGAAATAAGACCAATGCGAGCCAACGACTCAACATAATTATTTCAGAGTGCTGTTGGTTCTTAAGGAGAAATCCTTAAATCAGGCACGTGACAGCAGTGGTATATGACAGAGCTAAAGAAGTAAAGACTTATTTGTACTTATGCTTCATAGACTATACAAAAGCAATTGACTGTGTAAAGCATGAAGAAGTAATCAAACTGTTAGAAAAATTAAACATTGATGGGAAAGATCTACGAATTGTAAAGAATATATATTGGCAGCAAACAGCAGCTATAAGAATAAACAACTGTTTAGGTACATTTCAAAGCATAAAGTGGGGCGTACGACAAGGCTGTGTACTTTCACCTGATTTGTTCTCAATATACAGTGAATATATAATGAGATCTTTAACTGATATGAGCGGAATATGGTTGGTGGGCACAATATAAACAATTTACGTTATGCTGATGACACAGTCTTGATAGCAACAAGTCAGAAAGAATTACAAGAAATGATAGACATTGTGGTGTTAGAAAGTGGAAGAATGGGCCTCGGTTTGAAAAATGGGAAGACAGAATAATTGTGGTATCAAAGAAACAAATTATTCCTAAACGTGTACTAAAAGTAAATGTTATTTTAGGACAAGTACAGAAATTTAAGTATCTGGGCACATGGATAACATCAGATCGAAGATGCATAACTGAAATAAGAAACAGAATAGGACAGGCAGAAACTGCATTTTATAAAGTTAAAAACATCTTGTGCAATATATCCTTGTTATTGAGAGTTAGAAAAAGAATTCTTGCTCGCTACATACATCCAGTTTTAACTTATGGCTGTGAATCCTGGACACTCGGGAGGCAGGCCAAACAATTTTTAGAGGCCTCAGAGATGTGGTTTTACAGAATAATGCTTAGAATACATTGGGCAGCCAAAAAGAGCAACCAAGAGGTTTTGAAAGAGGCGGAAGCTAGAAGACAACTTATCACATACATCAGAAGGAGACAGTCATCATTTTTCGGCCATGTTATGAGAAGAGGGAAAATAGAACATGTTGTGACCACTGGAAAGATTTGTGGAAGGAGAGATAGAGGAAGACAACGAGAGAAGATGCTTGACAGTCTTTTTGCATGGCATGGAGGTGTGTCGGCACACGAACTGATACATGCTGCAGGAGATCGCAGATTATGGAGAGGCATGATCGCCCAGTTATGATAATGAACAGAAACGGCTGAGATATATATGTGAGATGTGAGACCCGCTTGCTATGTGCATCTCCTAGTTGCGGAGATTGATAGGCCTTCGAACTTAGTGCCGGTGCGAACCTTGTGGTTTACATTTCTCCAAGTAGTTGACAGAACTGTTCGGTCTTGGTGCGGGTATTGATTGAGCGATATCCTTCGGAGAGTTCTGATTGCGCCGTTTATGAATCATCGCTGGTTATCAGCCATAGTTGTGACTTGGTTTTCGGCCTTTGTGTCGGCTTAATCCTTAGAGGTATTTTGGTCGTGCACTAAAGTTCCTGTGCTAGGGGGTGAAGCCGCACAGCAGAGACGTCCCATACGAACGTTTAGTGAGCTATTGCTCAAACAATTATATTGTAATTGTCAGCGACGGAAGACAGTGTCATTTTCGTTATTATCATTTCGTTAATGTGTGGCATGCAGAATAAAATATGTTACTAATGTTTCAACGGTCATCCTGGCACGTGAATTCAGTGGATCTCAAGTTATCATTAACTCCTAAACAATTGATCGTTAGTTGGACAATTACATAAATCACTACAATTACCAAAACACTTGATTTGCTGTGTTTCTGGGAATCTATTACAAGGCGTTGTTCGCAAAATGTAGTCAGTTAGTTAATTATTTGGGTTATCATCATTGCAAGCCATTCATGTTAGATCCTTCCCTCAGTATGAGTCACAGCGTCCTGTGGTTAAAAGCAAAAGCTGTATGTTGATTAACAAGTCCTCTGCTGTTCCTGGCGAGTAGTTACAATAATTACCGCCTCAGCCACTCCCCCATATTGTTTAAAAAAAATTATTTTTGGTCTATGGTTCCCCCTCTAATCATCTTATATTTTTTTTGAAAAATATAATTTAGGTATTTAGAGATAGTACATATTTGTGAAAAATTTGTAAAAAATATTTAAAAAAAAAATTAAAATTAAAAAAAAATTCAGATTTAAAATCTATATGATATCTTAAAATGACAACTTGAAAGAAAAAGACCAAAAAATGTATATTAGAAAAAAAGTATATTAGAAAGTATATATTTGTAATATCAATCACATTTTGAAAAAGTTAAAAATTCAGATATCTTGTAATATAATACCACTCTATTAAAAATTTTTCTTCAAACCTCACTTTCGAAAAGATAATTTTTTTTTTTTAAATTGACTTGCCTGAGGCTGTAATTACTATAACTTCTTCTTCTTCGTTCACCGGCTGTGAATTCCGGCGGAAGGTCCCGGTTAATCGTCCGCTTGGACTTTTGACTTTTACCTGGACCTGAGTTTTGCGTGTACAACCGTTTTGTTGTTCCCTGCCTCGCAGACAGATGTACTCCGACTTCGAGGGAGTTACTATAACTACTAATGATGATTTTTTCATTTTTTATTTTTTTCCCCACAACCTCACTTTTCGTTCAGTTTTTGAAGAAAAATAATAAAAACATGACTTTTGCTAGAATCCTAATTAACTATATCACTACTAATGATAGTAATTTTTATTACTATCAAAAAATAAATTAATTAAAAATATCAATAAATGATATATATATTTTATCCATGTATAAAAATGAGTAAATCTTGCAATAAATGTTTTATCACTAAACCACTTAATTTCTTTGCTAGAGAAAAAACATGTCCATATGGTCATAGAGTAAAACTGGAGAACTTTAGTCCACTAGTCTAGTAGTTT
This sequence comes from Candidula unifasciata, assembly GCA_905116865.2. Taxonomy (NCBI): domain Eukaryota; kingdom Metazoa; phylum Mollusca; class Gastropoda; order Stylommatophora; family Geomitridae; genus Candidula; species Candidula unifasciata. Next base: position 87,839 of record CAJHNH020002265.1, on the reverse strand, counting down.
CTACAGGTAAAGGGAGATCCTCGTACAGTACAAACCTGACTAACACACATATATTGATTATTTCATTTCTATATTAAGAGGTAACATAACCCTAATATACATTTATTTTGACCCAAATAAAAAGTATCGTCAGGGGCTTGTTTACTGCAACTAAGGACAGCTGTACAGCTTCGATTGACAAATTTCCACACAGCTCCACAGCTGCGCAATCATTTGATTTGCAGTGTGTATTCAAACACCGTCACGCTTCATCGCACACACCAACAATTTCTTTTGTGTTGGGAGAAAACCAGAGTCCGTGTTAATCCCATAAAACGTCTTTACAAGAGACACTGGTTTATGAGGAATGACGTTTTATCACGCGACAAATGAGAATGAAATGTCGTGTTACTTAAGCGGTTCTAAAACTTTTATATTAAAAAAGGCCCCAATTTTAAAATTGTTATAAAAACGTTATTTACCGTCAGAAATGATTCAAAATAGTCTGAAATTAAAATATATAAATCAGCGGTTTTAAAATTATTATTTTAAAAATGAGTATTGAAGAATTCTCATGGAATGAAAATACATTAAACGGAAATAATAATTATCTACTACCTAGAAGTATAAAGTAAAGTAAAGATCCTTTTACACGCCCTTAGGCGCAACGGGCATATGGAAAGAGCACCCATATTTTTATAGATCAATCGGCACTCGGCGGGTAATGTGGTCAGCATTACGCCGGCCGTCTTTACTTTCCCAGGACAGCTCATCCTGGTACCCATTTGAGGCTGGGTCTCCCTGCGATGTCCCATACCACGATAAAAATCCACGCAACCCACGCAGGTTTCGATCGCAGTACGTTCGATTACGAGTCAGACTCGCAACGCCTTAGCCGCAGACGCCGTTACCTAGAAGTATAAGGGGTTTAATTGTTGTTAAATCAGGTTGAGGAAAAACTATTTTACTTTTAAATCTACTTTTAAAGGATTTCTTAGATTATGATAATCTTCGAGGCTTTGGAAAATCTCTGTTTCAGCCAGAAAATAAAATAATTAAAAATATTTGAACATAGATTACCAAAAGAAATTTTACATCTAGTATTTAAAAATAAAGATTATATAATAGGTAAAGGTGCATCAGCACATCAATTATTGCAAGAAGCTGGAAAACAATCTGCTTCCTTCAAAACACCAATAAAATGTTGTTTTTATGAAAATGCTAACGATGTTCCTGACCCAAAAGATCTCTAATCCACAGATACAAATCTTATGATATTTGATAATCTTTTATTAGAAAAACCGAATAGGTGTCAAGACTATTACGTTAGAGGCAGACATAGTAATGTTGATTGTTTTTATTTGGCTCAAAATTATTTCAAATTGCCGAGACAAACTATCAGAGAAAATGCTGATTTTTTTTTTTATTATTCAAACAAGATGCAAAAAATTTTAATCATATTTACAATGATCATGTAAGCACTGATATGCCAATATATGAGTTCAAGAAAATGTGTTGGGAATAACCATATTGATTTATTGTTATAGCTAATTCTAGCGATAAATACAGTGGAAAATATAGATATAAATTAGATACTTTTTATTTTTCAAAAGATATACTAGAATAAATTTCCTAATTTGTAACTCTTAAAATATATCAAAGTTCAAACGTTAACACTATTCTAAAAGAAATTGCAAAAAACACCAGAACAAAATTCTCACAACAATTTGTTGTCTCCAGTAATAAGACTGTGTTTAATACTGCATTTAATCCACCATTAGAACTTGATAAAGATAAATATTATTAAATATGTCATTAAATTGATTCATTGCATTTAAATTATTGTAACTCGAATTAAAATATACCACTATATCACTATACTTTACTGTATGAGTGAAAACATAATCAATAGTGAACCTAAATTTAATTGATGAATAATTGTCTAGAATATTCTCTACAAGACTATATATTTTAGTAAAATAGGTATTTATATTTGTTCCTCTTTTTTCAATTATATGAGTTATTCAAACTTTTTTTAAATTTTTTTTTTTTTTTTTGATGTGAAATTCTTTTTTGTAATTCTTTCTTTTTGTGTGTTTTTGATTCTTCATGTTTTGTTAGTTCTTTTATATTATCAAATGTTTCTTTACAAGTTGGACACAATAATTTTGTATTTTTACTTGCCATTTGTTAAGAGAACTTTTTTTAATATACTGTTTCTGATAATCCGGATTTCTAATAATAAATTCATCAAATGCTTGTTTATATTTTTCTTTTTTATTTATATAGTGATTTTGTTTTCTATTTTTATCACATTCTTTACATCTTCTTCTACGACCATCGCGGCGTTTGTGGCTAAGGCGTTGCGAGTCTGACTCGTAATCCAACATGGGCTGCGTGGATTTTTATCGTGGTATGGGACGTCGCAGGTCGACCCAGCCTCAAATGGGTACCAGGATTTGCTGTCCTGGGAAAGTAAAGACGGCCGGCGTAATGCTGACCACATTACCCACCGAGTGCCGATTGGTCTGTGAAATATTGGTGCTCTTCCCATATGCCCTAAGGGCGTGTAAAGGGATCTTTACTTTTTTTACTTTTTACTACATCCATCACGACATGTTTTTTCTTTAGCAAAGAAATTAAGTGGCTTAGTGATAAAACATTTATTGCAAGATTTACTAATTTTTATACATGAATAATCTATATAAATCTTTTATTGATATTTTTAATCAATTTATTTTTTGATATTAATAAAAATTGCTATCATTAGTAGTGATATAGATAATAAGAACAAAAATCATTTTTTTCATTTTTTTTCTCTTCAAAAACCGAACGAAAAGTGAGGTTGTTGGAAAAAATAAAAAATAAAAAAATCAACATTAGTAGTTATACGAATTACAGCCTCAGGCAAGTCCATTTCTATTTTAAAAAAAATTCTGTTTTCTTCAAAAACCGAACGAAAGTGAGGTTTAATTTTTTTTTTTTTTTTTTTTTTTTTTTTTTAAATAGAGTGGTGTTTTATTACAAGATATCTGAATTTTTAATTTTTTTAAAAGGTGATGGATATCACAAGTATATACTTTCTAATATACTTTTTTTTTACTAATATACTTCTTTGGGTCTTTTTTTTTCAAGTTGTCATTTTCAGATACATAGATTAGATATCTGAATTTTTAAATTTTTATTTAAAAAAAATATTTTTTACAATTTTTTCTCTAAATACCAAATTTTTTTATTTTTTCAAAAAATATGTAAGATGATTAGAGGGGGAACCCATAGACCAATAATAAATATAGGGAAGTGGCCTGAGGCAGTAATTAATATTACTACTCTGGTGTGCGTATCGTTTTTTGCTATGCCAGTTTTAACTCCCAAGAATATTATTCTGCCGACTGATGTAGATAAACTGCCCCCAAAGTTTTCCACCCTTCCTAGTCTAGGACGGTAGTAATAAATTTAGGCATGATACATAGCTTAAGCGTCGGAAGTCATAGGAGATACAGCCACCATTTACCCTCTTTTCTTCTTTATCAGCTTGACTCATAGCTTAAGCGTCGGAAGTCATAGGGGATACAGCCAACCTATCAGCTCTTTCCTTCTCATCGACGCAGGCGGTTCCAGAAAGAAAACAAACGTGACTCCACGCACAATCGACTTCTGCAGTAACTCATGCCACTGCTTTCGCAATGACCCTGCATGAACCCACGGGGCGTTCCCACAATCTTTATGATATTATCGTTATTTACTCATTCTTGGATGGTTGGATAAGCAGCTTTCTCTTGTATGTCATTTCACAGGTGATGATTTTGCGTATATGAGTTTTAGTTAATGTCCATTTTTGGAACTTTTAGCTCAAAGAAGGTGTGAAAATGCTATTTATAATATACCCCGCCCCCCCCCCCACATGAAGTTATATTTGGCTGTTTCCTAATAGAGACTGTTGGTTTATAAGTATTGCTTTGTGACATACGGTTTCTATTTATTTGTCAATTCAAACATGTTCCGCGTTCACACTTCCTAGATATCTAAATTGCATAGCTTATTTTAGACGAAAGCCATTTAGCTGTATATGTAGTGAACCACAGGTTGTGTTGACTTGTATTGTTTCTTCCTCGGCATAGAACATGACTGGCAGTCAAAAGATATTCCGTCGTTTGTTTGTTTTTATATCCAGAAACCATGAGTTGTTAACCTTTGGTTCGGTACTATGGATATCGCAACCCTTCAGCCTTGATTCTATGACAGATACCATATATCAGGGAGAAATGTGGCTTTTCTGCCTACCCCCCGGGAGTGAATCCGGACCACAAGAATTCCGTCACCCAGTCACCGAGCAGTCCGGTTTAGCCAACTACGTTAGAGAGCCGGGCATTTCATCGTTTAATGTTGGATAGTTGAATACTTCGTCTGATGTGTGCACTTCCTCATTATTATAACGATCTACATCGACCCACTTAGAGCAGATCATCACCATCATCCCATAACACTGAGCGTCGTTTCGTCACCAGTCGATGTTGACTGTTTGAGCAGCACCTTCCACCTTTGACGGTCAGATGCACTTCAACTAAATCCTGTCCATTCAGACAAGGTTTGTATCCAGGTCTTCCTTGCTCCGCCTCTTTTCCTAATCCTCTCTACTGAGCCCTGCATTGTTTGCCTATTATCTTTGTAAATTTAATTGCACACACACACACACACACACACACACACACACACACACACACACACACACATACTTAGGCTCATGCACCCCATACATTCACTAATACTTTCATACACTCAAACAAATCCACACACACACAAGCACTCACGCATATAAATCACCAATACACGCACACACACCCAGTTATACACAATGCCCATTGATGCACACACACCCTTTAATACACAATCACCCATACATGCACACTTACCCATTTATACACAATCACGCATACATGCACACACATGCATTTATACACAATCATCCATACATGCACACTCACCTATTTATACACACTCCCCATTACATGCACACACACACACATACACACGCCCATTTATACACAGTCACTCATACATGCACATACACACCCAATTATACACAATGTCCATACATAAACAAATACAACTAACCCTACAAGCATGTTGTTCGTATGTTGTACCTTTTACCCAATGGTGTTAAGGTTGAGGGATAAAACAAAAAAAAAATGACTTTAGCTGTGACTGATTTAAGTTAGGAGGAGTTGCACAATTCGTCGACCTCACTCTATCGCCCAAGTCCATCTAAGACCAGTGGCAAGACGGATCAAGACGTCTGGAGATAAACTCAGGTGGAGTGGATGATCAGGGCTTTTTTAGTGCCCTGCAGGGCTCAAGGCTGTCCACAGAGCCCGCTGGTAGTCGTCTGTTTCTCCGTCGAACCAATGTGGTTTCATCCGCACAGTTCGCCGAATCCAGACTGCGCATGCTGGGTAGGCATTGCCTTACTTACCGATCAGTTTGGGCTAATCGGCTACCCTCTCCTAGTTGAGCCAGCCTGTCAAAGCTGTTGCACACATACAAACATACAAACGTGGATGCCCATATACACACACATTCGCGCACACCCATTTATGCCCAACACACACACACACACACACACCCTCATACATAAATAACTACACTTATACAGATATATACATACACTAATAGGTCCTTATCAAACACACTTATCTAATTATATATATATATATGTAAAATATTAAATACATTTAAGATGGTATGATCACTGGTAAGCATAAATTTAAAAAGAGTGTGGCTAAGTGAATAGGAACTCTTTGTTGTTATCAGATCGATTTTTTTTTTTTTTTTTTTTTTTTTTTTTTTTTTTTTTTACGTATCCAGAAACCATGAGTTGTAAAACCCTTTGGCTCGGTACTATGGATATCGCAACCCTTCGGCCTTGATTCCATTATAGGTACCGTTAATCTGGGAGAAATGTGGCTTTTCTGCCTACCCCCGGGAGTGAACCCGGACCACAAGGAGTTCGTCACCCGGCCGCCGCGAAAGTCAGGTTTAACCAACTTCGCTAGAGAGCCGGGGCTATCAGATCGATATATATATAAAATATTAAATACATTTAAGATGGTATGATCACTGGTAAGCATAAATTTAAAAAGAGTGTGGCTAAGTGATTAGGAACTCTTTGTTGTTATCAGATCGAGTGCAAAAGTACAAGTTAGATTAGAGCCTATTCTCAACTGGAAGGTAAAAAACACGAGGACAGTTTGCCACTCGTTTCAAGCGTTGGTGATTTTGTAATTATTCTTACACTTAGAAAGGTAAAAACAGGCATGCTTCGTGTAGAGTGGCAAGCATCACGTCAGCGGTCCCGGGTAGTTAGCATCCTTTGGATATTTTCTCCCGACGCTTAACACTTAGGGGAGTTGTGAGACGGATATACAATCAGACGGTCACTTGTACCATAGGGAACTGGAACTCTTCGCTTGCGGCTGAAGATGGGGACTGAGCACTTATGGAAGTGTCCAGAGTGCTGAGATATCGGTTCTTTATTCAACATTCAACATTAGATCGAATGCAAGATGGCTCCATAAATGAGCAGCAGAATATGCTAAACTTGTTTCATAGGATTGGACTGAATCAACCCAAAATATAGTTTGGAGTATTTTGAGGTAAGATTTAATGAATGTATTTTTCCTTGTTTGTTACAGACGGCGAGAAAAGCTGTTTGACTGGTAGAATCATATAATAGCAGAGCCAGTAGCTTTTATATAGTTATTTGTGAGTATAGAAAATATAATCGTGTAGTCGACGAACTGGCGATACATTATCTAGAGCCGTATCGCTGCTAGTTTTCAATATTGTCAGTGTGGAGATTCTTTTCTTTACAGAAGTGTTAATATATTCATAAGTATGCTCTCACTGTCACCTGTAAGTTCCCGAAACCTCGTTTCGCCGAATGGGGTACGGCGACCATAACAAAGTAACTTGAAGTCGGGCCGAGGTGGGGCTTTTAATTTAATTAAAACAAAATAGTGTGTCCTATATTGGGATGGAATCAACGTAGTAGTAGTTTTTAGTCCATCCATCTATTTATTAAAACAAAGAGAAACAAGCAAAAATCGTCCACGTTTAACTGGATGGATGAACTAAATACTACTAACACGCTGACTTCATCACAATATGGGACACAATTTTGTTATAATTTAAAGCCCTACCTCGGCTGGAATTAAATTACAATACTTCGTAATGGTCGTCGGGGGCCATAATGTAACCTTACCGTTCAACGGGATTTCTGGGACTTCTACCTGGGTGTTCTCATCCGAATGGTGAAATTGGGGGAGGGGGGGGGGGAGGATGGAAATAACTTACTGCTTACATCTTTCTGTAACTAGGGCACACTTTGTGAGGCTGTAGCCTGGAGTCGCTAGTTCGATTCCTTTCTTCATAGAATAACTGCCTTAGGTCTTTTCTTAGGGATT
>CAJHNH020002265.1:72897-77897 GCA_905116865.2 Candidula unifasciata | reverse complement strand
AGAGCCAACCCCTAGCCTCTGACTGTTGTGTGGGTTTTCTAGGCAAATTTACGTCCAATAGTTTGTCATTGCTTTCTGGACGGTCAGTTTTCTTGATACCACTGTCAAAACCAACGCAAGGCGCATGGCCCGCAGCTGGGATCGAACCCGGCATCCCGGCATTAGAATAAATTAAAAAATAATTGAAATACTGTGGTGAAATTTGTAGGATTAATGTACCCTTTGTTCGGTCTGCAGGCGTTGTGGGAATATTGCACAAGACCTATATTTTTAGATCATTCGACACTCGCTTTTTAATGTGGTCAACAACACACCTGCCACCTTAACTTCCCCGGATTGTACCGTGACCAGTTAGGGCTGAGTCGAACTGGTAGACAGTATCATTGTTAGAAAAATAAATTCAACTCGATACAGATTCGAACCCACGAACTTAAGATCGGCAAGCTATTGTTTTTTCAGCTATGCCATGTCGGCCGCCCTGAAGAAGAAGTAAACACAAACAGATAGACGAACATGAAAGAATTTACAACCAAAACCAGAGGAAGAGCTTGACAAAAAGCCATCGCAGCCAAAGTTCATTGTAGATACATACCTAAAAAATCGATGGTAGATTGATTCGTGTTGCATCCGTTCTCAACAGCACAGACGGACGCATACTTCCTTGTGTAGGCCACAGTTCCAACCACCTTACACAGGGGAAACAGCGGCCATGGACTTGATCGCAGCAATGTTGCTAAACCAATGCGTCTTGTGCATTTTCTGTCATCCAATGTCTCTTAAAGTTACAAATGAGCACTTGCTAAGAAGCCGGTTTTCGGTCAGTCTCAGAGGATGAGGCAAAGGTCTGTCCGTCCAGTGTACACAATGGGGTAGTAACAAATAAACCTAGGTTTTGGGTGAGAGAGTGAGTGAGTGGGTGACTTTTAACCCCATCAGGTCCGCAACTGAGAGCGATTAACACAATGTGACACAAAATTTCACCATTCGGAAGAGAACACCCAGGTAAAAGTCCCAGAAATCCTGTTCAATGGTAAGGTTATATTATGGCCCCCGACGACCATTACGAAGTAATGTATTTTAAATCCAGCCGAGGTAGGGCTTTAAATTAAAACAAAATTGTGTCCCATATTGCGATGAAATCAGCGTGGTAGTAGTATTTAGTTTATCCATCCAGTTGAACGTGGGCGATTTTTGTTTGTTTTTCTTTGTTTTAATAAATGGATGAACTAAATACTACTACAACGTTGATTCCATCCCAATATGGGACACAATTTTTGTTTTAATTAAAATCCCCAGCTCGGCTGGACTTCAAGTTACCTCGTCGCCGTGGCCCTAATATAACCTAACGGAGAAGCGAGGTTTTCGGAACATGTCCATGGGAAGCGGGAGAGGTTCGTAATCTGAGTGGTGTCATTTTGTGTCGCTTGGTGTTAATATTTTATGTGCGGTTTCTTTGCCACTGGATAGCAGGGAATGTCAGAGAGAACTATGTAATACAAAACACTAGAGCAATGCGCACAGGTTGCCTGTTTAAGATTATAGGACGTAAAGGCAGTTGTCGTAATGCTGACCACATCACCTACAATCTATCAAAATATGAGTCTAGCATCATATTTCCGATATACCATTGTACTTTAATTCCTGCTTGCGCATGCCCACATCGGTTCAACAAACATGCTAATTTCAAAACCAGTGCAGCCTTTGAATCAAGAAATGAACCTATTGGAGGTCACTGAAAATCTACCTGCCTAGAGATAGGCATGCACTTTCCAAACCACCAGTCTACATCTTCTCTAAACGAAAGCTGCTCATCTATGTACAGCAATCATGTGGATCTAAGAATCTGACAGTTTTCGGCCATCAGATACATGAACTCAGGATATGTGCATCACCTTATAACAACTTCAGGCAGTCTGTTAGCCTCGATGTGTTATTTTTTATATCTATTATCAGCACCCCACCCCCACCTCTCACCCCAACCCTCCCCAACCCATCCCCGTTCTCATCGACTTCTGACCAGCCTTTCTTAAAGATTTGGCCTGGATAGTTTTAGCAGAACTAGAGTTTGATATAATCACACAGACAGACCTAGCCGAGCTAGACCTAAACTTCAACATCCTGCTATGTGCGGGTTCATCGCTATCACTAGCTAGCAGTCAATAAGTGCGACAGCCTGTTGTATATCAGCTTCAACGTGTATTTCCAGAAGCGTAAAAGGGGCAACACTGCTATCCGCGAAACCCTCGACTCTGAGCGTGTGTTTAACAATTAATGTAACCACACAGTTAACCTGATCCATATGATCACTGATGGGGCGCCACGCCTACTCCTTTTTGCTGTAGGATGACACTTGGCAATAGCTTGTAAGCGGGCCGTTGCTGACAAAGACAGGAGAAAATTCAGTTGCAGGAATTAAAGTACACGACAAATGGTACATCGGAAATATGATGCTAGACTCATATTTTGATAGATTGTAGGTGATGTGGTCAGCATCACGAAGACCTCCTTTACGTCCTATAATTTCAACTGGTCTCATTTAAAACTGGGTCGACCTGGGAGCCAAGGTCGTGGTTTGAAGAAGAAACAAAATAAGGCTTTATGAGGATTTGAACGAAACTGAATTGGGATCTGCAGGAGAGCAGCTCCTGTTGTGGTTTGACATGAACAGGACAGACGTGACGCACCACGTGGATCACCCACCAGGGTGGAATCTAGCAGTGTGAGCACTAATTACTAAGATTAGCAAGTAAACTCTGGCATTTTGCAGATGTAGACAGTAATAATTATGGGTGTTTAGCTGCAGTTTGAAAATTACCGCTTCGTCTTGATCTTTTGTTTTCCTGTTCCTTGAAACCTCACATACTGTCACTAATATCAGGGCATAATGGCTGCAGAAAATGGTGATTACGCTCTCGATCTCTTGTGGGTGTCCCACCGCGACGTAGCTCAACAATTGTCTGGATCACTATGCAGCACAACGATTTGTAAAAGGCCTGGTTGTTGATATTTGTGAAACTGCGATGTGCACATCATCCACCCGAAAGACTAGGCGATTACATGGGATCTTCCACGAAATGCTTCTGGTAAGCCAATGACTAGAATATGTTCACTGCAGTTACTGCCACAATTTCCAAGAGGGCCTGAAGAAACTGGCCCAAGTGCTGCACTAGAAAGATGATACTAGGTGAGGATCTGATCATTGAACAGTTATAATTGGGAAGACAGATATGCATGCTGCTAGTTTTACAAAAAGACAGGTTGTGCCATAAACACTGGAACATGGGTACTCAGCCCCTCGAATTCAGATTCTGATTCAGTTTGAGGGGGGAAAAAGGTTTAAAGTTCGACCACGTTCAACCTGCTGCTAGCTAGCCGAAGCTGTTAAGCCCTTTAAATAAAAAGCAAACAAACATTTGGTAGGGGATAGGGTGGCTGGTGCTCGGGGGTGGTTCCAGGATCTGAGCTCCCCCGGCCCCTTTTCATCCAGTAACTCAATTGACTAGATAATGTGTAAGGTGACGAGGATTAAGTAAAGGACCCTTTAGCACGCTTTCAGGCGTATTGGGCATATAGGATTGGACCTATATTTTATAGACCAACTGGCATTTGATGGGTGTTAAGGTAAGCATCACGCCTGCCGCTTTTACTTCACAGGGATTGTACCTGGTACCCACTCAAAGCTGGATCGACTTGGAAACAGATCCATTCGCTGACATACAACATGGGCGACTATCTTCGAGCCGTACTATACATCTATAGTTCAGTAGTGAGGAGTGTACATGGTTTAGAAGTGAGAAGTATGTGAAGTTTCAGCTGTGAGGAGTACATACGGTTTAGAAGTGAGAATTATGTGAAGTTTCAGCTGTAAGGAGTACATATGTTTCAGAAGTGAGAAGTATGTGAATTTTTAACTGTCAGGAGTACAAACAGTTTAGAACTGAGAAGTATGTAAAGTTTGAGCAGTGAGGAGTATATATAATTTGGAATTGAGAAGTATGTGAATTTTCAGCTGTGATGAGTACATAGGGTTTAGAAGTGAGAATTATCTGAAGTTTCAGCTTTGAGGGGTACATACGGTTTAGAATTGAGAAGTATGTGAAGTTTCAGCTGTGATGGGTATATACGGTTTAGAAGTAAGAAGTATGTGGAAAGTTTCAGCTGTGACGATATAATTATTCAGCAGTGGGGAGTTTGTACATTTGTGAAAAAAAAAAACACACATACGCACTGACATGATTAGCTATTTAAGCTGTAATCCTCAAAAATACAACACGAATCTTTCCATGTCTCAATTCGATCCTTCAGGATGACCATCTCCGCAGTGGTGCATACTGATTAAAATTGAACTCTCTTCTCTCTCTCTACTCTCTCGCCTCCTCTTCTCTCTCCCATATATCAGTTTCTATCTCTCTCGCCGCTCTTTCTCTCTGGCTCTACAGTCTCTCCAAAAATCTACCCCCCCCCCCTGGGAAAATGATAAACCAAAAAAAGAAAAAAACAGTATTTAATTCTATTTCCCTAGGGGGAGAGTCCAATTTCCCACTCCCCGTTATCACAAACTATTTTTCAATATTTTCGCATTGACCGAAAGAAAAATCTAGTAAACGGGGGATAAATTTTAAATCATGACGGAAGTCAATGACATAGATTTTTTTCTTTATTTTTTTTCCCCTTTTCTGGGGCATTTTTATGCCCCATTTTTGTTTTAAAACAGAAAAAATAAACAGTCCCCGGGGACCCCTCATATCGTTTGGAAGGGCTAAAAAAAAGGTTTTTGCTTTCGAAGTAGGGAAAAACGCCGTTTCAGAAAGGGTTTGGGCGCTTTCCCCGGACGGAAGGGTCGGGGGGGTTTGCTCCCTTGGGAACGGATTTTTTTTAAAAAATGACCTTATTTTTCCAGGCGACCCCCCTTGGGGGGTACCGGGTGAAAACCCGGAATGAAAGGCGGCCGGCGTGGGGCTGACCCCCCCTCACGTGTAGATCGGGGGCTATAAAAAAGG
>CAJHNH020002265.1:57500-68753 GCA_905116865.2 Candidula unifasciata | reverse complement strand
TATAATTTGGAATTGAGAAGTATGTGAATTTTCAGCTGTGATGAGTACATAGGGTTTAGAAGTGAGAATTATCTGAAGTTTCAGCTTTGAGGGGTACATACAGTTTAGAATTGAGAAGTATGTGAAGTTTCAGCTGTGATGGGTATATACGGTTTAGAAGTAAGAAGTATGTGAAGTTTCAGCTGTGACGATATAAATTATTCAGCAGTGGGGAGTTTGTACATTTGTGAAAAAAAAAACACACATACGCACTGACAAATGAGGCTATTTAAGCTGTAATCCCAAAAAATACACGAATTTCCATGTCTCCATTCGATCCTTCAGATGCCATCTCCGCAGTGATGGCATACTGCTTTAAACATTGAACTCTCTCTCTCTCTCTCTCTCTCTCTCTCTCTCTCTCTCTCTCTCTCTCTCTCTCTCAGTCTCTCTCTCTCTCGCGCTCTTTCTCTCTGGCTCTACAGTCTCTACAAATATCTACCCCTCCCCCCTGAAAGTGATAAACCAGTAAGAAACAAACAGTATTTAATTCTATTGCCCTAGGGAGAGTCACAATTCCTTACTCAACCCGTTATCACATCTATTTTACATACATTTTCGTCATTGACCGAACATGAAACATCTAGTACGTATACTTAAGATCATGACTGGAATGTGCAATGACATAGATTTTGTCTTAGTATGTTTGTTTCCTCTTCTCTGGGTCAGTTTCGATGCCACATTTTTGTGTAAGCAGAATAAAATAACAGTCTCGGTGACATGCATATCGTCGGAAGTGACTAAATAAAGGTGTTGCTTTCGAAGTAGGAAAATCGCCGTTGCAGAACGGTTGGACGCTTGCCGCGGATCGGAAGGTCGTGGGTTTGCTCCCTTGGAAGCCGGATTTTTTAAGAAATGACCTTAGTTTCCAGGTCGACCCAGCCTTGGGTGGGTACCGGGTGAAATCCCGGGAAGTGAAGGCGGCCGGCGTGGCGCTGACCACATCACCCATCACGTGTAGATCAGTCTATAAAATTTAGGTCTAGCCCTATATGCCCTATGCGCCTAAAGGCGGGGAAAGGGATCCTTTACTTTACTTACTTTAGTTGCAGTGAATGTGCTTTGGAGGCTAGGAACCAATAGTCTGTATACAAAAAACACAGGATCTGTGAAACAGATGTACACACACAACTCAAATTGAACAAGGCCGAGGTCCAGAGGTAAACGAACATCTAGAACTTTCGGCGAAGTTTAAAGCCGGTAAACGGTAAGAAGAAAAAAATGACTTCCGTTTTATTATTGAAACACAGCCTATCCACCCTTCGCTTAAATATGGCAGTGAGTTTGTATACACATACACTTTATATTTATATATCAGACTAGTGAACATAATTTTGCCTTAAAACCTCCAAAATAGCAAATTATTAAACAAATGGATAAGGCAAGTAAATATATTAATATATGCACATTTATTGTTAAATTCAGTGTAGAAACAAATACTTTAAGAAAGAACTATTCATATTTTGGATGTCGGTCAGTCGCCCTGTACACATGTTTCGTTTTTGGAGAAGCCGTCAGAGTTGCGCTCAGAAACCCCTTATTAAATATATATAAATATTAATGAATTTGAAAGACTAGTGCTGGAGATGTCCACAGTAGTAAGAGTGTAATGCCTATGAAACGTGTGTAATTTAATGTTTTGAAAAGTTCCGGGATTTTGTTTGACGATAGTCTTCCGATACAAAGTAGGCCACGTTCAATTGAAAAATGTGATGGAATGGTCTACTATCTGTGGGGTTACGGCTGTGCAGCTCTGCTGTTTTCTTTCTGACTTGTCTTGCATTAACGTTTTTCTTTCGAGAAAGAGAATGCCTGTGACATAGGTTACAGCACTCTCTAGGGGGTTGTGTGTTAGACCCAGTCTCTTCATGTTTTTAAAGTGTTAAAAGCGCCTGCGTGCTAAAATATACAACGTGCGAAAGGTCCGGCATTGCTGAACACCCTCGTAGCAGTGTACGAAGGTCACGCCGTTCAGGAACTACTAATCAGAAGTTAGCTAGTGTGTTTATGGGCGGGCTCTAATGAGGGGGCGGGACTATTGTGGAACTAACGTTCCGGGGACTCAGTTAAATTTAAACATGCTGATAGTTTGGTCTGAGCACGACCGGCTCCAGGTATGGCCGGATATGTCATCACGTAAAATTATAGCACGGAGGCCGTCTAGTAGTGTGTAGATTTACGGCAATCTTTTGTTTACTTCTTGTATTGTGGACCAGCCTTCCTTAAGTATATTTAACTGTATTGTTGAAGGTAAATCGAACTACAAATCTACAAGTAGGCATTGTAGAGTAGGTACCGATTTTTCAAATCTGCAGTGTCAGATTGCAGACAATTTAAATTCAGAAATTTTAAAGCTATACATACTTCACACTGGTGAAATATACATGCTCCTCACTGTTGAAATATACATTATCTTTACTGTTGAACTATGCATACTACTTAGTGTTAAAATATACATACTTCTTACTGTTAAAATATACATACTCGTCCATGTTGATCATCCATGATGAAATATACATACACCTTACTGTTGAAATATACATACTACTTATTGTTGAAATATACATACTCCTTACTACTGAAATATACATACTCATTATTCTTGAAATATACAAACTCCTCACTGTTGACACATACATACACCTCACTGTTGAGATACACATACTCCTCACTGTTGAAATATACATTTTCCTCACTGTTGATAAATACATACTCCTCACTGTTGAAATACACATACTCCATTCTGTTGAAATATACAAACTCCTGACTGTTGAAATATACATACACTTCACTGTTGAAATATACATACTCCTCACTTTTGAAGCATACATACTCCTCACTGTTGAAATATACATACTCCTTCCTGCTTAAATATAAATGTTTCTCACTGTTGAAATATACATACTTCTCACTGTTGAAATATACGTAGTCCTTTCTGTTGAAATATACATACTCCTGACTGTTGAAATATACATACTACTTGCTGCTGAAATATAAATATTTCTCACTGTTAAATATGAATACTTCTCACTGTTGAAATATACATACTCCTTACTGTTGAAATATACATACTCCTAACTTCTAAAAATACATCCACTTTACTGCTAAACCATACGTACTCCTTACTGCTAAACTATTCATACCCCTCACTGCTAAACTATAAAATGTCCTGTGGTAGTTTCTGAGTCGTCAGGGTACGACGGGCAGGGTGAACCCCACTCGCCCGGAGAGGCCCATGACGTCGACTGCGGTGGAGCACCTTTGATGATTTCTGAAGAAGTGCGTTCCAAGATCAGGTTTCCACCTGCGAGCGAGAAGGTGGTGTGGTGTAAGTTGGAGGCTACATTATGTGAGGCACTAAAACAAACTCTAAACAAGAAGTCGCTAGGCGACAAGCTTACTAAATTTGGTGACGTAATATATGAACACTGCTCCCGCGAGTTCGGGACAGTAGTAAAGGCACAGCCGGGTGCCAAGCAGAATACTAGCAGGAGGCAGAGGGACATTCTGAAGTGTCGGGCAGACAAGAATGCCCTCAGAAAACGGTTCAAAGCCGCTACGGGCAGCGAACGGGAGGGGCTGTACGAAGTGTGGGTGCACTTAAAGAACAAACACAGTGCCCTCTGTCGCGCCGAGCGTTTCTGTAACAACAGACGGAGAACCAAAAGGGAGCGAGAGAAATTCTTTAGGGACCCGTATCAGTTTGCCCGAGGTCTATTCGAGCAACCGAAGTCTGGGACTCTGGTTGTCAGTCAGGAAGAACTAGAGCTACATCTACGCAAGATGTACTCGGATAAAAAGAGGAGAGAGCCTCTCGATGACAATCCAGAGATCCTTAGCGGTCCTCAAACAGCCTTCGGTGCCGAAGGTACCTTTTAAAATGGTACCTCCCCTTTGGTCTGAGGTTGAGGACGTTGTGAAAAAAGCCAGCGGCAAGTCTGCCCCAGGTCCGAACGGTGTCCCCGTACGTTCTTTACAAGCGTTGCCCGAAAATCCTAAAAATGCTTCACGTCTTGTTGAGACAAGCGTGGATCCGCAACCACATATGTCCAGAGTGGTCAAAGGCAAATGGGGTCTACATTCCCAAAGAGCAGGACTCGAAGAGTCTTTCCCAATTCAGGCCCATCTCGCTGTTGAATGTTGAGGGTAAGATATTCTTCTCAGTCATGGCTCGCCGGCTCACACAGTATCTGATGACTAACAAGTACATAGATACGAGTGTTCAAAAGGGTGGTATTCCAGGCGTTCCTGGGTGCCTTGAACACGCGACCATGATCTGGGAGGCTATCCAGAGAGCCAAGCATGAGAGAACCGATTTGCACGTTATATGGTTGGACTTAGCCAACGCCTACGGGGCAGTCCCCCATAGGCTACTGTGGCGAGCCCTTCACATGTTTCACGTACCGACACAGATCAGTCAAATGGTCGAGCAATATTTCTCCAAGTTCGCTTTGCGCTTCTCTACCTCGACGTTTACCACGAAGTGGACTGAGTTGCAGATTGGGATAGCTATGGGGTGTACGATCTCACCTATACTGTTTGTCATGGCAATGCAGATCATGTTAGACGGGGCGGCCGGCTACGGACTGGGCCTTCAAATAGGGGATCACTGGTTACCGCCACTGCGCGCATTTATGGATGACACGACTATTATAACGGGCAGCGAGGAGTCTGCCCGCACGATCCTGAAAAGATTGGACGCGGTGGTCCAATGGAGCGGTATGCAGTTCAAAACCGCAGAAGTCGAGGAGTCTGTCAATCCATAAGGCAAGGTGTCGGCGACCAGTTTTACGGTGGCAAGGAACAAGATCCCTACGGTTCTGGAGGAACCGGTGAAGAGTCTCGGTCGCGTCTACGATTCGAAGTTATCTGACAGAGCGGAAGTCCGGCGAATACATGAGTCACTGGCTACAGGCCTGCTCGCGATCGAGCGATGCAGGCTGGTCGGGAAATTCAAGGTATGGTGTCTCCAATTCATGTTGATTCCGAAGCTTCTATGGCCACTGCTAGTCTACGAGGTGACGATGACTGCAGTGGAAACCATGGAAAAGAAAATCAACACAGCCTTAAGAAAGTGGATTGGAGCACCGCCGTGTCTGACCGACGTGGCTCTGTATTGTAAACAGGCTAAGCTGGTACTTCCGTTCAAGTCAATAACCGAAGAGTTTAAAGTCGGCAAAGTTAGGCTCGCCATGCTTTTGCGCGAGTCCTCAGACCCAAATGTCATCGCTGTCCAGCCCGCTCTAAAGACTGGCCAGAAGTGGAAGGTCCTCGATGCGATAGGAGCTGCTCAGAACGCACTAAAATTGAAGGAGGTTATGGGTTACACACAAACCGACCGTCGAGGCCTAGGGCACGGGAAAGTCAATTGGTGGTCAAAGGCCTCAGCCAAAGAACGCCGAGACATGGTGATACAAACGGTGAGGGACAACGAAAACGAGATTCGGGTTCAGAAAGCAGCCCAGCAGTCGCAGCAGGGCCATTGGGTCAGCCTGGAGAGCGCATTGCCTAGAATACTCACATGGGGTGAGATCTGGCGGATGACCCCGCTGCGACTGAGCTTTATCGTTCGTTCGGCGTACGATGTATTACCGTCCGGTGTTAACATGGTTAAATGGTCTGCGACCAACGATCCGACTTGCACGTTGTGCAAATCAAAGCAAACTCTCGAGCACGTCCTGTCCGCGTGCAGGAAAGCCCTAGGTCAAGGCCGCTATACCTGGCGCCACAACAAGGTGCTAAAAGAGTTAGCAGCCGTTGTCGACCAGGCTAGAATGAGGGCTAATGCCAGAGCCAGTTCTAGTATCGTCCCCATTCGTTTCCTCAAGGCTGGGCATTTTCCAAAAGGTAATGTCAACAAAAACGCATTCGCTCCATCTGTGCTAGACTCTGCGAGGGACTGGTTACTGGCGGTTGATCTGCCAGGACATGAACGGTATCCCGAGTTGATCCGTAAAACCGGCCTGCGACCGGACATCGTTCTCCATTCTGCACAAAAACGGCAACTCATCCTGATTGAGTTGACGGTCCCGTTTGAGTCGCGGATGGAGGAGAATCATTTGTACAAGCTCGAGAAGTACAGTGATTTAGCAGCCGGTTTGAGGAGAAACGAGGCTTACACAGTACGGGTATTTGCCGTCGAAGTGGGAGCGAGAGGCCTCGTTTCCACTTCGCTCTACAATGTGGTGAAAGAACTAGGATTGCGCGGTAATGAACGGAAACGGGCACTCAAAAAACTGGGAGAGGTAGCCGAGAGGGCCTCTAGCTGGCTTTGGACGCAGCGCAACAACGTAGGGGACGGGCCTCGGTGAGCTGGTCCGGGTATCTAGTGGAAAAGAGTTTCTTATCCCTTTGAAAAGTCCATCGTGTACGAATTGTCTGCCAGTGTCTCTCTGCCAACTGCTAATAAAAGTCCAACATGTGTCCGGTAAACCAAAGTAAGCTTGTCGCTCGGTCGTCCAGGCATGCGGACTGTTCTAATTACGCTGTCGCGGCGGCTTCTTATCTCACAGTACCTCCTTCGAAACCACTAAGTCGTCTTGTCTCTGGCCGAAAGTGTAACACCATCCGGTAATTCTGTGCGGCGGGGAAGCAGCCCTGAGCTTCATGAACTCAGGTGGGCCCACCTCCGAATGCGTTTAGGAATCGTGGGCCGAAACGTGTGTCGAAAGAGGATAATTTCTACTGATGACTGTAGATCCCCGCTGTACTTGCTCCCTGTGAGTTTATTCCTATACATATTTCTCACTTCTAGACTACGCAAACCCTTGACCGTTGTTTCAGCAGGTAACATAGCAGGACAATGTGAGGTACTAAATGCAGAAAAAAAAATGATCTCAGGACTATGTAAGGTCAGATTACATGTGATAAATACAAGAAAGAAAATATCGTATGTGAAGTAACACAAAATGTGCTATATGCAAGAAAGATAACATCTCTGGACTATGTGAGGTCACATCAAATGTGCTAAATGCAAGCAGGATAATAGTTCAGGACTATGTGAAGTCACCTAAAATGTACTAAATGCAAAGAAAGAAAACACCTCAATACAACATGAGGTCACATACAATGTGATGAATTAAGAAAGAAAACTTCTCAGGACTATGTGAGGTCACATAAAATGTGCAAAATGCAACAACAACAAAAATAAAAACAACAACAACAACAACATTCTAACATCTCAGGACTATGTGAGGTCACATAAAATATTCTAAAAGTAAGAAAGAAAACATCTCAAAATGTGCAAAATGCAAAAACGAAAACATCTCAGGACTATGTGGTTAGTTGCGTATCCTTTACAGGACGTTGCTGAACCAATCCCTAGGCAAATTTACGTCCAGTATTTGCCATGCTCCTGGACGGTCGGCTTTCTTGATACCACTGTCGAAACTAACTCAAGGCGCATGGCCCGCAGCTGGGATCGAACCCGGCACACCGGCATAACGAAGCGTTCGCATCGACTTAGCCACAGAACCGACTATGTGAGGTAACATAAAATGTGCAAAAGGCAAAAAAAAAAAAAAAAAAACAACATTCCAGGACTATGTGAGGTCACACAAAATATTTTACAAGTAAGAAAGAAAACATCTCAGGACTATGTGCAGTCACACAAAATGTTTTTAAAGTAAGAAAGCAAACAATTCAATGCTATCCGAGGTCACATAAAATGTGCTAAATCTAAGATCGAAAACAACTCAGAAATATGTGAGGTCACACAAAATGTCCACCCCCCCCCCCCCCACCCACGCCCGAGTAGGAGACGCTGACCTAAAAACTCATGCTAGCGGTCACTTAGCATCTTGTAGGAGCCGTTTTTCCTGTGCGTGCCGCTATAAGCGTGTGCGGCGCACAGTTAATCTTTGTAATCCAGATCGACCTCAAGTTCATTGCTGTCGGCGCCACCACTTTTTCCATCTTGAGATTGCAAAGGCAACCAGTCAGCCTGAAGTTGCATGGGTTGTAGGCAAGACTTTCAATAGAATTTTTGTAAAAACCCAAGATGTCGCTAAGAAAAACCCAAGATATGTGCAAAAAAAAAAAAAAAACACCCAGATCTTGCTAAATAAAACCCAGTTTTGGTGCACCGCGCAACATTTGGTTAATTGCACACACGAACAGAACGACATAGCTGTGAAACGAATCCGCTACCTCCAGAGCGCGAGGCAAAGACCTTGGCCACTTCGACACGGAGACCCTCGATCAATAAAAATGAGCAGGCGTCACACTGCAGCAGCAAACCCTCACTTTAAAGTCACCCACTGGTTAGCCACTCAGACGAGAGTCGGGGGGAAAAAGGAAACCAGCGTCTCCTCACAAAAACCAACATTGTTGTCTGGCGACCCAATCATCTTGCGCGCCAAGATCAGTGCGTGGATCTTGGTGTGAACTCTCTAGATGGGTCCTCGTATCGATCAGGCTCAGCGCGCCAGCTTGTCAAGCCAGCGCGAAATCAAACCCAACCCAAATTCGCCTGCAGCAGGGCTATTTTTCAGCTGAGGGCCTGCGGACCGAACCCGAGCAAATCGCATAGGAAGTGGCCCGCGGATCATTGCAAATGTTTTTGTATTAATTATAGTTTGAATACTTTTCTTTCTGTTCACTCTGAGATTTCGTGTAGATTTCTCGGGAAAGTCTAATGGGGGGGGGGGGGGGGGGGGGGGGATGGGGGGTAGGGGGGTGTTCGGTTTAGTGTTAATCGGTGTTTAATTTACACATTGACACCTTAACACTCCTATACCATTGGACTTTCCCTGGAATTCCCCACATAATTAGTCTCCCCCAATTAGGAAAACACACTTTTAAACAAAGAGAGAAAGGGTTAGGTCCCTACCATGTAGGCAAAGTGTATAAAAGCCAAGCAGTCCACCTAACCGTGTATAGCCGTTGTCTTTCTAAGTTTTCAATTTACACACAAACGGGAACAGACTTTGTGTAGCGTTTGACGCTAACTGGGGATCCCAAAGTCCGGGGTCCAGGTCCGAACGATCCGGACATTTTTTACGTTACCCTAAGTCCCAGGTCCCTTAACCAGGTACCAGGTAAAGCCTATAAAGTAAAGGAGGCGGGCGTAATGCTTACCATATCAACCACCTAGTGCTGATTGGTCTATAAAATATAGATCTAACCGTATGTACCCAATACGACTCAAGGCTTGCAAGAGGGCCCTTTTACTTTTGCACTAACTCTTTCGGTACAATCTAAGCCCTACGCCTTGTCATCCCATTTTGGAAAGAAATCTTTCGTTAACTGAAGCCCTACTCTGGCTCTTGCCAGGCGCCGAAATATAGCCCGGCCATAAATATGATCTATCTCTAATGACTGAATGCGATTTCTGGGACTTCTCAAAGAGTGATCCTCATCCGCATGGTGGCACTTTGTGTCATCGCGTGTTTATCGCTTGCGTGATGTCCTGTTGGGGTAAAAGAAGATAGAAAGATAGACGGTACAATGTTTTTTTTTTTTTTAATGAGAGAAGTGTAAAGTGAAGATAAAAATCCGCCGTGATCAACATTCTGAAATTATTACAGTCAAAGTATAGGCAGAGCCATAGTGACTTTTTTTGTGTGTGCAGAGGCCAGATTTCGATAGTATGGTCTGACCAAATATAAGAAACTAAAGAGCACACATTATGCTATTGAGTATACAATTAAGGTGTAAAGTTGGCAGCACGAGGTACTTTCCACTTGAGGAGTTAATGCTGCTTCAAATATATTATTATAATATGTATTTTGTATTTAACACCGAGTAATAATAAAATTAATAATAATAATAATAGTTATAATATTACTAATAATGCACTTAAACAATGGATAAGCCTTTTTAACCCCACCACCTATACATTTATAATACGGCTGGGGTCGCACTCCCATCCTCCCACGCACCTTAAATGTCTTTGGGGCTTGGCGTCTGTGTCTGGTAACGAGTGGCAAAGAATTACATAATGTAAGGATATAATTCTATGTAATAGTTCTTTTTTTCCTAAAGTCTGCAAGGTTTAG
Organism: Candidula unifasciata; assembly: GCA_905116865.2. Classification (NCBI taxonomy): domain Eukaryota; kingdom Metazoa; phylum Mollusca; class Gastropoda; order Stylommatophora; family Geomitridae; genus Candidula; species Candidula unifasciata. The sequence goes on along the minus strand of CAJHNH020002265.1, from coordinate 58,716 downwards.
AAAAATTAGGTCTGGTGATCAAAATGAACAGCAAAGAAGTTAAATACTTGGGCTCTTAAGTGAACAGCAGTGGAGACTGCTCGAAAGATTTCAAAGGAAGACTTGATTTAGCAATGCAGAGATTAAACAGCAAGAAGAGACTATGACAAAGTAGTAGTAAATTAGTTTTGTGAAAATCTTGAGATCCTGTGGCAACTTATAGTTGTGAGTCCTGGGCTTTCACCAAGTCACTGAAGAACAAGTTTGGAGCCTTTAAATTGAAATGTTACAGAAAGGTTCTCAGAATACTATTGATTAAGAAGAGGGAAAACATTCGACATTCTACACGAGTTAAACATCAAGGAGAACTGACTCATAAAATGCATCCACTTTTGGTACATCAAACGCCATGGTGGCTTGGGAAAGACTATAATGGAGAGTACAGTTTGTGGAAGACAATGCATGGTTCGACTTTCGCCAAGATGGATACAGGACATTAAAGATGCATTTGCATTCAAAGTACATTTGGCGGGGGAGCTGGCTAGGAAAAAGGATACTTTCATGAGTGCCTTGAAGAGAGCGACGTGCTGTAAAGGACTTGCTGATTGATAAAAGAACAATTTCTCAAGTAAGACTATACAAGTCCTGTCGAAAGACGTTTAAAGTGGGTGTTTATGAATAGATACTTGCTGATTTTCACCTAGCATGCGTGCCAGATTATAGTCTCCTAGAGAGAGTATTTTATGCGGAGCTCCAGCAAAGGAAGATGTCACAGGGAGGACAGAAAAAGTGTCATATCGAAACTCAAAACTGCTCTCACTTCTTTTGGCATCAACACAGCGACTTGACTGGCTGCTGCACAGACCGATCTGGATGGCATACATCCCCCAAGCATGGTGCATCAGCCTGCCAGGCAGTGGAGGTTGTATAGGCACACCGGCGTCCGATCTCACCACCCAGAGACCTGAAGGAATAACCGGAAGTCCAAGTCCACGTGAAAATATCTTAGCTCTTACCAGGGATTGAACCCAGAACATCTAGCTCTCTTTGGCGGGGGGGGGGGGGGGGGGGGATGCCGCTCAATGGCAGGAGCTGCATTAATTGGAGATGGCTGGCCCATAGATTACGCAGACATTGCCATTGCCCGTAGAGAGATAGGACAGACTGATACAGTGCAGGCAGTATAGATGATGAGTAGATATAGAAACAATATTTTTTTTTCAAAGTCCATGCCGTA
>CAJHNH020002265.1:0-52500 GCA_905116865.2 Candidula unifasciata | reverse complement strand
GTTCTACATTAGTTATTCTATCATACCATTTAATTCCCTGTATTCTGCGCAGGCACCAGTTGATGAATGTCTGTAATTTATTAGTAATTGCCTTGGTTGTTCTCCATGTTTCCGCCCCATACAATAGTACTGATTTGACATTAGAATTAAAAATCTTTAGTTTAGTATTTCTTTTAATTTCTGTTGACCTCCACAAATTCCCTAGTGCTATGAAGGCCCCTCTTGCCTTTTGTATTCTTATTTTTATATCTCTATCAGTTCCTCCATCTTTATCAACATTACTGCCCAAATAGGTGTAAGACTCCACGTCTTGGAGTTGGGTGCCATTAAGAGAAACCACATTACTATTTGCCTGATTTATTCTCATTATCTTTGTCTTTCCTTTATGGATTTTCAGACCATGCTGCTGTGATCTGGCCTCAAGTATATTTAGTTTCTCTTGCATCTGATTCCGTGAATGGGATAGAAGAGCAATATCGTCAGCGAAGTCCAGATCATCGAGTTTTGTAGTGGTCCACTGAATTTCATTCTTGGTGTTAGCAGTTACTGTTTTCATAGTCCAGTCTATAGCCAGTAAAAATAAGAGAGGCGACAAAAGACATCCCTGTCGCACACCTGCTTTTATTTCAAATGCATCTGTTAGCTTTCCCTCACGAAGAACTCGACATTTCATGTCTTTATATGTTGCCTTTACTAAGTTGATTATTTTCTGTGGGATTCCATAGTGCCCCATCAATTTCCAGAGAGATTCCCTGTCAATGCTGTCAAATGCTTTTTCATAGTCAATAAATCCAATGTAAAGTGGTGAGTTCAGTTTAATGCTTTGCTATATTATAATACGTAATGTGGCGGCTATCTGGTCAGTACAGGATCTGTTTGAAGGAAAACCTGCCTGCTCATCTCTTAGCATTTTATCAATAGCATCTTTTAATCTTTCCAAAATAATTCTACTTAATATTTTTCCAGAACTGACAGCAACATAATTCCTTTACAAAAAATAAATTCTATGTACCAACAGATAAATATTAACAGGAAAGATGGCACGTAACAACTGGATGTTTGAAATCAAAAGATGGTGACTTTTTAAAGGGATATAGTAATATAATTAGCAGACGGACAGAGTATATAGGGGAATTGTATGATGATAATAGACCAGATGTAGAACTGCAGACCAACAATGATGGTCCACCAATAATGATTGCAGAAGTTAAGAATGCAATACATCATATGAAGAAAGGAAAAGCCCCCGTGCCACACAACATCTCACTAGAAGAAATCGAAGCACTGGGAGATTTTAAAACTGAAATAACTAAACTTTTAAATGATATTTATAATAGTGGGTATATTCCAAATGACCTTTTTAAATCCATATTTATAGCTCTGCCAAAGATACCAGGCACTTTAAAATGCGAAGACCATGGCACAATAAGTCTTATGAGTCAGATGACTAAGATTTTACTGAGATTAATTATGAGAAGAATAAGAAACAAAAATAAACCAGAAATCAGCGATGAACAATGTGGATTTGTAGAAGGAGAAGGTACACAAAATGTCATTTACATCCTAAGGACATTTTCAGAAAGAGCTACAGAAGTAAAGACTGATCTGTACTTATACTTCATAGACTATACAAAAGCATTTGACTGTGTGAAGCATGAAGAAGTAATCAAACTGTTGTCTACGAATAATAAAGAATATATATTGGCAGCAAACAGCAGATCTAAGAATTAAGAACTGTTTAGGTGCATTTCAAAGCATACAGAGGGGCGTACGACAAGGATGTGTACTAGCAACTGAATTTTGTTCAATATACAATGAATACATAATGAGATCTTCAATTGATATGCTGTTACGAGCTGGTCTGGACAGCTGTTTCTGTCCTTTTAAGTATTGCTTTGTGTAAGTATTGTTATTAAATTTTCTCACCTTTCTCCTATTGCTTCAGTAATACATAATTATAATAAAGGAATTAAAAGGCGAAATGAGAGGAAGAGTAGTACAAGGGGTAACTCAAGAGTTACTTCCCCCTTCCTAGGACCTCCAACTATCATTTTCATACCAGGCACGGTTGGGGGAGTCAAGATTTTGCTCTCCTCAATTGACGCAGTTCAGTTTAGTTCTGTAGTCTTGTTGCTTGTGTTTGAATTCCCTACCAGAGGTGAGTGAATAAAATTAGTGTAATATTATATATTGCCACAATTCCTCTGAATTAATTTTATCTGCTGAACTCTAAAATTTGATGCCCACATGGCTTAGAAACCATGATACATTTCTTTATCCTAACTAACCACGTTTACGATCTAGTATGCACATGTATGCAAACATATGATTTATTTGATGATTGAAATAATGTTTATTTGATACTAGAAACGTGCATTGGTATTTTTAATTATTATAATTATGTTAATTTAGTGAAAATTATGTCCTCATGTGAAATCTCGGCCAGTTCTGGTTTCAAGCATAGTGAGACAATTAAAAAAAGGAATGAAGCGTATATTCATTATACCTAATACCTACTAAGTTGATTTCACCTCATGAGGATATTAGCTTGATAAATCATTGTCTTGCTTTAATTTATATTTAGTCCAGATAATTTTGAGACTGGTTTAAGGGCTTCAAAAGTGAATAACACAATGTGGCTGAATTTAATATTCACACTGTCAGAGAAGAAGAAGAAGAAGAGAGATGTATGGCCTATGCTTGTAACTATTATTGTTGTAGATATATTTCCCTATTACTAGGAATACATTTCAGTTCTACAGCAGGTGGCCTTGCCATTGTAATAATTATATTTCACCCTTTTTAACTTCTAAACTCTACTGAATAAGATTTAGCACATGTGTTGATTTAGATTTAAACTGGAGTGAGTGTTGTATATTTTATGTTAACACTGTGACAGATGGAAAGCCCATTGTCATCTAGGATTGTATTTTGACATCTATCCCAGCACCCAGTATACTGATGGAGATATGTCAATCCCATTTATTTTCAAAAAGTGCAAAGCACCTGTTATGAGTTTCTGGCCTTGGTAAACTCACTCCCTGTTTCTCATTCTTTGTGGTGTGAACCCATGTGGTTAAAATGAGAATATTGTGAAATATGACTGTGCATGTTTGTGTGTGTAAGCATGTTAACCCTTCAAATGAGTACTAGTGTGCAGACATCAGAACAATTTACACTGAGGAATGTCCTTTCTTTTTGTGTGATGTAAACTCTTGTTCTTGAGAGTATTCATGAAACTGATGTTTCCTAAATATTTCCCTATCAGGTTTATGGACCATGTTCTGTAAACATTCCCATTCTATACCAGTAGAATGTGAACACCTGTTACTATCCTACTCCATATGTGTGTAGTGTAACAGTTTGAAGACTGGAGGTATTGTTGTCTCCAGTTAGAACTTTCCTGACTGTTTGTATAGGGACGGTTCTATTGTTCTAGTTCCAGATGGTAGTTCCAGGTGGGAGTTCCAGAAGAAAAATCCAAGCTTAGCTGCAGATGCCCGATTGTCTGGACTGGACTGGAAGATTCGGCCTGTCTGATGTGTTTCCAAAGCTTAGTCAGAAGCTAACCAAAAGAAACCTTAGCTACAGCTAAGTGGACATATTTGTCTACTAACCTTATATAACATAATATTATCCACAGCCTTTTGATGTTAGCTTGAATTCTAATTCAAAATAAATGTTCCAGTTGTAATGTATCTTCCAGTGTTATGGAGTTATTTTAACTGAAATAGTTGTGTGCCAGTGAACTTTAATACATTTAAATATACAATTTATTAACAGCAGGGAATTAGATGTGGGCAAACCCCAAACCCTCGACTTAACCAGCAAGGCTGGGGGTAATATAAACCTGTATAAAGATTTAATGTTTGTAGTTCCCTCTGTAAAGTGCACATAGTGTACTCGCTAGTTTAAAGCGAATTTACCCGCCACATATGCCCGGAATTGTGGTTGGTGGGCACAATATTAATAATTTACGTAACGCTGATGACACAGTCTTGATAGCAACAAGTCAGAAAGAACTACAGGAAATGATAGACATTGTGGTGTTAGAAAGTGGAAGAATGGGCTTCAGTTTGAATAATGGGAAGACAGAAGTAATGGTGGTATCAAAGAAACGAATAATTCCTAAGTGTGTAATAAAAGTCGATGGTGTTACTTTAGGACAAGTACAGTATCTGGGCACATGGATAACATCAGATGGAAGATGCATAACTGAGATAAGAAACAGAGTAGGGCAGGAAAAAACAGCATTTTATAAAATGAAAACCATCTTGTGCAATATATCCTTGTCATTGAGAGTTAGAAAACGAATTCTTGCTTGCTACACACATCCAGTTTTAACATATAGCTGTGAATCCTGGACAATCGGTAGGCAGGCCAAACAATTTCTTGATGCCTCAGAGATGTGGTTTTACAGAAGAATGCTTAGAATACCTTGGACAGCCAAAAAAGAGCAACAAAAAGGTTTTGAAAGAGGCTGGAGCCAGAAGACAACTTATCACAGCCATCAGAAGGAGACAGTCATCATTTGTTATGCCGTGTTATAAGAAAAGGGAAAATAGAACATGTTGTGACCACTAGAAAGATCTTCGGAAGGAGAGATAGAGGAAGACAAAGAGAGAAGTTTCTTGACAGTCTTGGTGCATAGCATGGAGGTGTGTTAGCACACGAACGGATGCATGCTGCAGGAGATCGTTGATTATGGAGAGGCATGATCACCTACGCCAGTCGACAAGGCACCTGATGATGATGATGATGATACTCGTAAATGGATGGAAGTATATATGATGGATGGATCGGCCTTTATGTGTTCCCATATATGAAGTCAGGTAAAAACAAGGGTTCCAAGTCACGGTGCATCTCTCTTACTGTCAGCTTTGGAAAAGAGAGAGTAAGGGTGATTGTTATACAAAGTATCAGTCGAACCGAACACAGAACTGGTAAAAACCAGAATGTAAGGGAGCAATAGAAAAATAGCATGGGTGGATGGTGGGTGGAGTGGGCGAGTGGGTGGTGAAATAGATGGGTGGGGTAAAGGATGGCTATATTAGTGGATGGATAGAATTGTTAATTTATAAAATCGGGTATAAACAAGGGTTACGTGATAAGTTGCTTCTTTCTTTCTGTCAGCTTTTAATAGAGACAGTAAGGATGCTTGTGATACAAAGTAATCAGTCGATCCAAAGCTTAAAACTGTTAACAACCAGAATGTAAAGAAGCGATGGAAGGATAGATGGGAAAAGGGCATGTGTGGATGGTGGAGTGAATGGATGAGTGGGTCATGGGATTGATGGGTGTGTTGATGAATAGATGCAATGATTGATGACTGTATTTGTGGATGGATGGAATGGTAGATGGATGGATATATGAAAGGAAGTAAAACCGTGGTAGTCCGTCTAGTAACACATTGCTTCTCTTTTACTGTCAGCTATCAAATAGAGACAGTAAGGGTGATTTTTATACACAGTTTTAGTCGAGCCCAAGCGCAAATCTGGTAACAGCCAGAATGAAAGGGAGCGGAGGAAAATAGCATTGAATGGATGATGGGCTGAGTGGATAATGGTGTGGGTAGATGTAATGAATGGGTTGTATTTCTACTCGTTGTCTAGGCGGTGTTCATGCGTGTGTGGTGGATGATATTCTGACACGCTTCACTTTACACACCTGGCACAAGCCGACACCGATGTGAGCTTACGAGACATTACTTTATTGACGTATTAAAACTTACGACAAAAGAGAATCGTCCAGTCGATGTCTAATTGAACCGCTTTCGTACACAAACTCACGCAGCCTTTAACGAATAGTCTTCTGCAGGCATTCAAGCAACGATGGGTCCCATGGATTCAACACTGACGTTTGGACATCTCACACGCTGGCATGGTCGATCTCAGCTTAACATTTCGTCGGCAGGTCTCCTTTCTCCTCAGGCACTCACGTAGACATTCGTACATTCAATCGCTCGTCCTCTCGCTCCAACAGGTCGACACAAAACTAAACTTGACCAGAGTCAAGTCTGACTTATACCACGGGTTCCTTTCACGTGACAACACGTGGTGGTCCTTTACTTTTCCCGTGGCGACCTTGGGTCGCATCACCGTGGTCCCCGTGATAACTAGTGGTTAGTCACCTATCTCCAGATTCTCGTTTAATCCAAGTATTTGGACTATCATGGTGTTTTTGGTCAGCTTTGGGCTTTCCCCCCAACCATCCTAAACTGAGTGGAAAATATCCCCCATTACATTCTCCCTTCCCGGTATAAAAAAAAAGTTTACTTTTTTTTTTCCCCCTCATTATCGTTAATGGATAGGAGTATATATTATGTAATGTTTGGGTATTTTCACTGGTATCATGGGTAAAAAATTTATTCCACCCCTTTTGGGTAATTCATGTTTTTCCTTTGGAACTTTGTCAGTTGTCATGCCCAGTGAGTATTATGTGGCGTAATGGAATCAACACCCCAGGCAATACTCTTTCAATTGCGGAAGACCATAAAGGCTCTACGCGTTTCCCACCTCATCCTACAGTCTGTCAAACGACAGAAAATCACCCCAGGCACTACTCTTCCAAGTGCGGAAATCCATAACGGCTATGGAACAATAATGTAAACCCGTAAAGTCCCACCCTTGCCACTATACTCACCGAACATCCACTGATGTTATTTCCATTGGATATTCATTTATTTCCCCTTATAGGTGATACGGATTTTATCTCCCCTACCTATAGTGATTTCCCACCAGTCTATTACATTTCTAATAATTATCTCCCTTTACGTTTTCAAAAATATTACAATGTATCACTTAAATTTCCTGTATACATTTCAATTGTTTAGTGATATATATTCAAAACATTAAATAGCATATTTAATCGTCACAACTTTTACATTAATAATTTCGAAATATTGTTTTACATTTTATATTTAATAAATATTCATATCTAATTCTAACTATTTCGTCACGTCACCTTATGTCTTATGTCCAGTATTTGTCACAATGACATGATATATATACAATTTATACAAAATATATATACATATATAAAAATCATGTGTCGATCAACAATAACATTTCAGACAATCACAACATACATACTATAATAAGACCTACAATCTTGACATTACATCAGGCAGGTGATTATGGATGCCTTTGATGTGCTGTATTTTAAATTTAAACTGTGCAATCAATAAAGCCCATCTGTACACTCTAGCGTTGTTTGTTGACTCCATGGTCATCAATTTAGTAAGACCTAAATTGTCAGTTAAGATAGTGAATTCTTTCCCTAATAAATATTTTTGAAATTTCTTCAGACTCAGAACTAATGCTAATGCTTCTTTCTCAAATGTGCTGTACTTCTGCTGTGTAGATGTTAGTTTTTGTGACCAATATAAAACTGGAAGAAGAGTGTCTGTTTCTTTCTGTGCTAACATTGCAGCTATGGTGTGTCCACTAGCATCTGTCTGTAGAAAAAAATGTTTACTTGGATCTGGCTGTCTCAAGATTGGTGGTGTTGAAAACAAATGTTTAATTTTTTCTAAAATTGTGTCATGAGTTTCATTCCAATCTTTTTTCCTAAATTGTTCTGTTTTCAACAGTTCCGACAATGGTGCAGTTAAAGCTGCCAAATTACTAATAAACTTGCCATAATAGTTTATTAACCCCAACAATGATTGTAATTGTTTTCTAGTTTTAGGTTTTTCAATATTCAGAATTTTAGACACAATGTTATGATCAGTTAGGATTTTTCCTTCGCAAACAACATGACCTAAAAAGTTTATTTTCATAAAACAAAACTCAGATTTCAATGGGTTCACTGTCAGGTTTGCTTCCTGAATTTTTACAAACACTTTTTCCAATGTTACCAGATGTTCAGGTATATCTTTCGTGTGGATGCAGATGTCATCCATGTAGGCGATCACGTTTTCCATATCCCCCAAAAGTTTTCGAATCATTTTGGTGAAAATTTTCGGGGCATTTAATAATCCAAAAGGAACTCTCAACCATTGTTTTAACCCCAAAGGTGTTTGGAAGCTGGAGTACTTACTGGCATTTGGAGTCATGGGGATTTGCCAATATCCCTTACACAAATCTAATTTTGTAAAAAATTTTGAATCATGTAACTGTTGAATGGTATCGTCAGTTGATGGTATAGGTTCTTCTTCAAGATAGGTAACCTCGTTCAACTTCCTATAATCGACACACAGTCGTAAGTTACCGTCTTTCTTTTTGACTATCACCATGGGTGAACTATATTCAGAGTTTGAATCAGTAATTATACCATCTTCTTGGAGTTGTTTTAACTCTTCAACAACTTTATCCATATAATGGATTGGTATGGTATAATTTCTTGACTTGTCAGGAACAGCTGAGTTCAACTGGATGTCGTACTCTATCAAATTAGTTTTCCCAGGTTTATTACCAAAAATCTTTTTGTATTTATCAATCAATTTTAAAATGCTGTTCTTGTCTTTTTGTGAAAGACTTTCATTTATTTTTACTGACTTCCAGTTGATCCCATCTGATTTGGCAGGTGTTGGAATTTCTTCCTCCACTGCATCTGTAGCTGTTTCATCGATCACATTACATGAATTTGCATTTGCAATCTCAGCTCTTCTGAAATACTTCTTAAGCATGTTAAATGAAAAATTTTCAGATTGTTTTTGTATAGTATTTCGTAATCTACATCAGACACTTTCCTAACTACCTTATATGGCCCTTGCCATTCGACACACAGCTTGTCGGACTTTTTGGGTAATAGCACCAGAACATCATCGTTCGGTTCGAGCTCAATGAGCTTGCTCACTCTGTTGGCATAATATCTTTGTTTTACGGTTGCCTGGGCACTGGACCTAGTCGCCTCTTCACATGCGGTCATGATTTTATGTCTTAAATTTACAACAGCTTGGTAGTCATGAACTTTGGGATCTTTTTCATCTTTCCCAGTAATTAAGTTTTTGTACACTTCTAGAGGGCCTCTAGGGTTGGCTCCGTACACGAGCTGGAATGGTGACACACCTGTTGAACTGTGTGGTATTTCCCTGTAGGCAAATAACACAGCTGGTAAAAGACTGTCCCAGTTTATGGGGTTGTTATACGTTATCCTTGATAACATAGTCTTTACCGATTTATTTAAATTTTCCACTAAATGTTCTACAGGTTACAAACTTTTGTGTTACTTCATCAGGTCTCACAAGTGCCTGGCGAATTCCTGATATCGTGGCGCCAGTATCACGTAGGACTGATATGGTTCGTCCATGTACCATGCCTTTGTGTAGTTTTAAACTACCTTGGCCATGTGCTATGTTAGCATTGTAGACTGGTACTTGGTGACCGCAAGGTAGGCTACCCTCTGCTTGAAATTCTGAACAGACAAAGCAGTTATCATTAATGCAACAAACTTCAACAGCATTACCCTCGTACGTATCTGACCCCGAGTCTTCATCAGACAACCCATATGCCACGTGTGCTTCTTTGATCTGTCGCTTAAAAGCACATTGATTACGTACATGGCCATAACATAAACAAGAAAAACATTTCAATACTCTATCGTAGTCACTGAGCTTGTTTTTTCTCTTGGCAATAAGCTCCTGAACCCTCATTGCGTATGCTGGGTTTTTATCGCAAATCGCGTCTGAACCATGTTGTTTGTTGCAATGACTACAGTTGATTGTGTTAACTTTCTTCCTGTTGTATCTTTTGTCTTTCAATGGGTATCTTCCCTGCTGAGGTTTCTGATATGCTGCAGCTCCTGGCTCAATGACATCGTTCACTGTTGAACTAAAAATGTCTGGATGGGCATTATAATAACCTTCTCCCAGTTGCTTAATCTGTTCCAGATTTACAGGTGTTCTTTTTATTAAAGATGTGGCCATTTTTTCCGGAATCGATTCTAGAATTTTGCTCCTTATTAATAGGTCTACCAAAGATTGGTAGTCATTTCGAACTTTCGCTGCATCGACCCATTTTTGAAACGTGTTTTGAACTTCAGCTAGGTAATCTACAAACGTTTGATTACTCTTGGGCTTTAGTCCAACGTATTGTTTTCTATAGCCCGTTGCATTTAGTTTATAATGGTTCATGAGGTATTCCTTCATATGATCGTAATCCATTTTCTCTAATTCTGGTATTGATTCCAACACTTTAAGTGGCTCAAACCCCAAATGTTTCTGAAAAATCATCGCATAGTCTTCCTTGTTAACCTTGTTCATCCGCATTTGGAGCTCAAAGTTCGTTATATAAGCTGATATATCCTCATTTTCACAGAAGTTTCGTACTATGCCAGTGTATTTCTTAAACCTCTTTTCCTCGGCGTGTAATCTTTCTTTCTCTAGTGCTGCTTCTCTTCTGGATTCATTTTCCATTTCTTGTCTTCTTAACTGTGTCTCTGCTTTCTCTTTATCTGAGTTAATCTGCGCTGCCAACCTCTCTTGTTCCAGTTGTAATCTTTTCTCTTCCATCTCTTTTTGTTGAGCTAATTCACGCTCTTTTAGTTCCTTCTGCAGTAGTAACTCTTTCTCTCTAACTATTCCCTCTTGTTCCTTGACACGAAGCTCATGTTCTCTCGAAAGTCTCCTCTCGTTTCTTTCCTCTTCTGCTTTTATCTTGTCCTTCTCTTTCTCTTGTTCAGCTCTTATCTTCTCTTTCTCTTTCTCTTGTTCAGCTCTTATTTTCTCCTTCTCCATCTCTGCTGCTCTCTCTTCTGCCTTCATTTCTTTATACTTTTGGTCCACAAATTTCCTTAGCTCCTCGCCTTGTAAGCCTAACTCCTTCCCGATTGCAACCAGTTCTGCCATTCCCGACATTCTTGAATAGGATGATCAAGATTTCCTGCTACTCCTTCTTTTGATCTACAATTATACCTATCACACTCAACAATGATGACACAACAACAATTGAATTTAACCAAATTCAAATAAACAAATAATAAACTAAGTCGCTAACTACCGACTTAGGGATTAGCTAATATTACAATATTAATTAATGAAATCTAATTTTATTTATAAACTAAGTAACTACCCTCCTATTTTAATCACCTTGCACTACCCTTGCCTAGATGTAGCTGTAACTGTAGATTGGAAACCGCTGTCACTATAAGATATATAAAGTAGGACTAATGTAATGATAACTAATCAATAAATCACCATAAAATTATTCAAGTAACTAATTCACAAATAATAAATAAATAATAATTAAATTTCCTACGTAAACTATATTTAATATAATAATAAAGTTATTAAATTTATAAATTTCTATTTAATTATTTCACCTTTAATTTAATTAAATAAACATACAAAATATTTTTAATTAAGTAATTACCTATGAAATAATTAAATACTAGAACTAAATAATTTCTAATTAAATAATCACCTATGAATTAATTAAATTATCTATAAATTAAATAAATAAATATAGTAAATAATTTTAAGATCCTATCTACTACAGATTCTAACAAAATATATCTATGCTGCAAGTAAATGACACTGGTCGTATACAAACTTCTCAAAAATTATGATACCAATAATCATACACAATTTGTCAACAAATTTTAGAAATAAGTAATGATGATGATGATAAATCAAATGGAAATGGTATATTTGCCCCCCAAAATTTACAGAAGTAAATAAATAATGATTCAATGATTACCCAAAATCACAACCAGAAATAAATAAACAATAAACAATTATATTGTTCAGAATAATATACTCACAACCTAAATAAATTTTGGTATAAAATATAAGTAATTGATAAATCAAGATCAAAAAAATAACTATGGTGTAAAATAATATAACCACCAAGTAATAGTTATTAATAATATAATTAATAATAAATAAAATATCAGAAAAATCAATATTACAATAATAAATTATTGCAATATAATGAAATAAAATCAATTAATAAATAATTCTAGTTCTATTGATGTCGGTTCTAACGTAAATCCGAAAAGGTGTATTAATAACGCCAAATTGTACGCACACTTGGAAATCTGTCACTTGAAACACTATTAATATTGCGATAGTCTAAATACACTTGAAGAATCGTCACTTGACAAAAGCACTGTAAATATATCGGATTAAGTTACTTTTCCGGCACGGCACACGATAATAGTTATATTTCTTGCTGCTTATTATCACACACTACTACGAATTCCAACTTTATCTGATATGTCCTGAATATCTAACCTAAACACAGTTTTCCTGAATTTAATTAATGTTTACCTTATTCTGTCCGGCTGACAATCTCACACCTGTTCGCCTGTAGTTCCGCTTGAACACACTGACCCAGATTTTTTGTGTGACCTAGTTCGCCAGTTGTAGCAAATTAGGAAATTTCTGCTAGCTTTTGCTAGTGGATTGCTGGTTAACGGCAATTTCTCAATCCACGCTGTGATGAATGGCGACCCGGAAGTCTCAGTTGACTCGTTGATCGTGAAATATTTTGTTCGCCCTTTTATTTATTCGTGGTTTTTGGCTTTCTTGTGTATCGCGCTGTCATTGTTGACGCGTAGTGGACAATTTCTTCGTCGTAAATTTCACACAGCCATTTGATCTGTTTCTCGTAGGCTTCTTGATGAATTTGCAGAACGACGCAAAGTGCCACGTAACCCAGGGCAGTCTACGTGTCCTTTAACCTTTCACCCACGTGACGACATAACCCAGCGTCAGGCGGTTACAGGTTAAATTTTTGTCGCAACTGTTCGGTGATTCCAGCAACTATGCGTTTCACCAGATATCGTCTCTTACATGGCCGTCTATCACGATTTTTCCGTTTAGACTTTCAATGGAACCTCATCTGCGTGTACGTGATAGTCTCCGGTATCACTTTTCGTTGCTCTGTTGACCAAACTATCAAAACTTTCGGCTTTCACTGTGCAACTGATGTTTTTACTCGGTGACTTCACAAGCTGTGCTCTCTCATGCAGACTCCGTCACTTATATATCAGTCGTTTGACTTCTAATGGCCCTTCAACGTCTGCGTGGCAAGTAGCAGCTCATGATATCATCTCGCCGTTGCTGTTCTGTTGCCCGGTTATCTCCGTTTTTCAAGTCCCCAATTGTAATGAATGGGTTGTATTTCTACTCGTTGTCTAGGCGGTGTTCATGCGTGTGTGGTGGATGATATTCTGACACGCTTCACGTTACACACCTGGCACAAGCCGACACCGATGTGAGCTTACGAGACATTACTTTATTGACGTATAAAAACTTACGACAAAAGAGAATCGTCCAGTCGATGTCTAATTGAACCGCTTTCGTACACAAACTCACGCAGCCTTTAACGAATAGTCTTCTGCAGGCATTCAAGCAACGATGGGTCCCATGGATTCAACACTGACGTTTGGACATCTCACACGCTGGCTGGTCGATCTCAGCTTAACATTTCGTCGGCAGGTCTCCTTTCTCCTCAGGCACTCACGTAGACATTCGTACATTTCAATCGCTCGTCCTCTCGCTCCAACAGGTCGACACAAAACTAAACTTGACCAGAGTCAAGTCTGACTTATACCACGGGTTCCTTTCACGTGACAACACGTGGTGGTCCTTTACTTTTCCCGTGGCGACCTTGGGTCGCATCACCGTGGTCCCCGTGATAACTAGTGGTTAGTCACCTATCTCCAGATTCTCGTTTAATCCAAGATCCCTTTTTCCACAGATCTTTCCAGTCACAACATGTTCTATTTTCCCTCTTCTCATAATATGGCCGAAAAATGATGACTGTCTCCTTCTGATGTCTGTGATATGTTGTCTTTGGGCTCCCGCCTCTTTCAAAACCTCTTGGTTGCTCTTTTTGGCTGTCCAATGTATTCTAAGCATTCTTCTTTAAAACCACATCTGTGAGGCCTCTAAAAATTGTTTGGCCTGCCTACCGACAGTCCAGGATTCACATCCATATGTTAAAACTGGATGTATGTAGCACGCAATAATTCTTTTTTCTAACTCTCAATGACAAGGATATATTGCACAAGATGTTTTTTTCATTTTAAAGAATGCATTTTTTGCCAGTCCAATTCTGTTTCTTATTTTAGTTATGCAACTTCCATCTGATGTTATCCATGTGCCAAGATATATGTATATATATAATTCTAATAATTGTTATATTTTTTTAGGTGAAACGTATTATAACACCAAACAGATCAGCAATGATTATCGTCGGCATCTTCATCATCTTCACATTCAGCTCTACTCCTGTATTCATTGTGAACAGTCTAGGTCCAAAATGTTCGCCCTCAAAAAACAAAACCATCATTGGACTTATCTTCAGAGACGATAAAGAACAGGTCGAAATGTTTACTTTTGTATTCAACAATTTTGTGATTTCATTCTGTGCTTTTATAGTTGTCACTGTCTGCACTGTCATGCTGACCTCCCAGCTACGCAACAGCACGAAATGGAGAAAAGCAACTATCAATGATTCTCAAGCAGAGAAGATGTCTACACGTAACAAGAAGGTCTCACTAATGGTAGTCTCCATCCCGACTTTGTTCATTTCCTGCTATATCCCATTTACCATAATAATGATGGGGAGTCGCCGTGGCAGAGCGGCTAGACGCGCGCCGCGGATCGGAAGGTCGTGGGTTCGCTCCCTGGCGGAGACGGACTTTTCTTCAAAAATGACCTTGGCTCCCAGGTCGACCCAGCCTTGAGTGGGTACCTGGTGCAATCCCGGGAAGTAGAGGCGGTCGGCGTGATGCTGACCACATCACCCATCTTGTGCCGTTGGTCTATTAAAAATATAGGTCTAGCCCTATATGCCCTATACGCATAAAGGCGTGGAAAGGGTCCTTTACTTTTTTTTTTTTAATAATAATGATGGCCTTCTCGTTTGCAGGAAATACTTCAATGCCACACTAATACTGGGTGGATTCTCTTGTATAGTAGAAAGCATAAACTCCTCTGTAAACATTTTTATTTATTACCACATGAGTACGAAATACAAAGACACGTTTCGCGCGCTTTTTTTTAAAAAGGGGGGGGGGGGGGGTTGGAAAAACTGAATTAAGTTAAAAGAAAAAAAATGCTATACCTGAATGTGTCACACTAAAAAAAGAAGAGAAAAAAAATTGCAATGATATACATCCGGGCACCTTCTACTTCCCGTCCTTTTTAGGATGAAATATTTCATTATTTGAATCCCTACTCTAGGTCTTGCCAGGGGTCGCAATATAGCATGGCCATAAAAATAGCCAATTGGCTGAATGCGGTTTCTGGGACCTCTCCACGGTGATCCTCATCCACATGGTGGCACATTGTGTCATCAGGTGTTTATTGCTTGTGATGTCATGGTGAGGCAGAAAGTCAGTCATTCAGTCAGTAATGATATACATCAATGTTTTGCAAAGTGAACTCTATCGCTTTCTGGGGTGTAAAAGGAAGAGGGTTGGTGTCGGGGGGGGGGGGGGGGGCGGCCTCAGTCAGATTTCGAATGGGGGCGCTGTGTAACTTCAGAGGGCGTTAGGAAACTGTAACTTAGTTAAAAGCATTTAAATAAAATGAAAGAGTGGTACAGAGAGAGAGAGAGAGAGAGAGAGAGGAGAGGGAGAGAAAGAGAGAGGGAGAGAGAGAGAGATAAGGATAGAGACAGATAAAACAACGTGAGGGAGAAACATTTTGATACACCGTTCTTATTTTTCTCAGTGCATTGTAAAAGTGAGTAAGAAAAGTAAAAGACCTTTTTCCATGCCTTAAGGCGTATATGGTATATAGGGCTAGACCAATATTTTATAACGAATCGGCTCTACTTCCCGAGACTGCACCCGGTACCCACTCAAGGCTGGGTCAATCTGGGAGCCAGGGTCATTTTTGAAAAAAAAAGTCCAGCTCCGCCAGGAAGCGAACCTACGACCTTCCGATCCGCGGCGAGTGTCTAGCCGCTACGCCACAGCGACTTCTCAGTGTAGAGTAACAGACAAAAATGGCAGTGATTGAGTTTAAAGAAAAACACACGTTTTATTATACCCACTCAGGTTAGTCCTGTTGATTATCTTTATATACATATATATATATATACATTTTTTATGTGTCTTTTCTTCGACACCGAGTGAAAGGATGTCATGAGCTGATATTTCTGCACACATAATTTATTCATTACAAGTGTTGTTGAATAAGATACTTTCTATACCAATGATTAGACATAAAATAGATAGTGTTTAAGCTAAACTCACTGTTCAGCTGTTCAATAAGTAAGACAGAACGAGTAAGTATCTCAGAGCGGCATGAGCGAACCAATGTTCCTCATAGTTTATATAACTAAAATTACTGAATGTGATCACTAGCACGTGTCTCAAACAGCCTACATGAACGACGGCTTTGCAAAAACATATGTTCGCCGATGTTTTTGATGTTCAGACAACTATTAAAAGCTGTACAACAGCTTCTTATTTGCTTCAATAATCAGCGGAGAAAGCAGAGAACAGGTCATAGAATTGATATCTAAAACTTGCAATGGCTGAGAGCATTGCATCTTTCAAGTCGACAGTGTCAGATTGTCTTATAGAGAGGCATGCGATTCCAAACCAGTTAAGTTCAGGGATGAAATTCCATGCCTGACATTCAGAAGAAATACACATATATACCCACAAAGTCATGCATACATTTAAATATACATACTCTTGCATACACACACAATTAGTTGTATACATTCATAAAGAAACGCATGTATACACATCGAAAGATGCATAGACATACACAATTCAAAGCGCTCAACAACAACAACAACAATTAGATATTATGGTGTAATATGTGTTCGTTAAAGAAAACTGATTGATTGCTACTGAATCAGACTGGCACTGGACTTTCCGCTGATCTGTTTCACTTTTACATCACTTCAACACCCCTGGTTTCTACATTCACCTGCGAATTTCAAGCAACACCTTGCTTCACAACTGCAGGCAAAATAAGCATCCGCACTGATAGCTGATAAATATTTATGCTAAACGCATTTATAATTTGCTAAATGTTTTTTTTTAAGTGAAAATAAATACACAGGTATTGGATAAGCTCCCGTTGCTCAAAACAAGTAAATAACATGATACTAATTATAAATGAAAATTGAACAACGGTTTTTGTTTAAGCTTCGTCGACATTAGGAAGGCTTTTGGAAGCTTACATAAAAAATGTATGTGGGAACTCATGGAATTTGATTCTATACTTTATTCAATATAGCTATTACAAGTTATGAAAGCAATCTATGCAGCTCCAAAGTTTCCAGTGCACACAAACGATGGCTTAAATTTGTGTTCTGTGTGTGTGCGCGCGCGCGAGCGTGCGTGTGCGTTCCTGCCTTCGTGTGTTATAAGTTGAATTAGATAGGAATGCATTTTCTGAAGTTTGCTTTTCGGCATAATTTATTACTCTTGATAAACAAATGGAGTTGGAGATATCGAAAGTAATTAGGCTGACAACACAGAGTTGGGAGAAATAAAATGCACATATTAAGAACATATAAAAGAACGGTGATGCTGAGATGAGACGTTATTCCTTCGACCACATGCTTTCCAAATGAAGAAGATGCATGATACGAGATGTCACACATCACTCCTGTCGCGTGCCTGATTTAAGGATTTAAGAACCAACAGCACTCAGAAATAATTATGTTGAGACGTTGGCTCGTATTGGTCTAAGGGATGCCCCGTGGCCAATATACGCTCAACTTATTTCTGGAGTAGGGCAACTCAAGTTTTGGCACTACAATATATATATATTATATATATATAATATTCCTAGGCACACTTGGCTGGACGCGCCCACTACTATAACAAGATAGCCCCCAGGTTATGATAGTTTACTATCATAACCATGTTAACACAGATAACACTTACTTATTACTCACACAAATCAATGCTAAACAGTTAAAAAGGTGAAACAGGGACACCTAAGTCAGCCATGAAAATGAATATATGTAATAAGTATATTATTTACACATGAATTAAAGAATAGATTCTCAAGAATTGTCATAGACTCAGGACTCAGTGGCACGACCCAGACATTGAAGCAGCCTGATATGGTCTTGATGAATACATGGGCTCATACTAGGAACTATGAGGAGCTGTGGGAAAAGAGCATACTGGTAATTCATCTGTTACTTAACCCAGTTCGTAGATCGATGCTCCCCTCAGTCCATGGTGATTCGACTGTAGTTAACTCAGGTATCTATGTCTCTAGTTGATCTGGTACCAGTTTACCTCCCCATCGAGGACACCGGAACTGCACAGGGACTCAACAAGTCTCTCTCACAGGTCGGGTCACAAACTGCCTTAGAGCTCAACCAAGCTCTTGAAGACTGGTTCACTAGGTTGAGGACACAAATGTCTGCAAAGGTCCACTCATCTTGGAGCTCACACACACGCTCTTGCCATGTTGAGGTAGTGGCAAAGCGGACAGGACTTCTAGGTTATGCTTGGTGCATAGAATGGTATGGGTTGGTTGTTGTTGGCTGGACTGTGATTCGTCTGCCTGATCTCTACAGAGGTCTCCTCCTGTCAGGAAAGAACTCAGAATTAGTAATCACTAAGGGGTATCATCTTGTCAGGAAAGAACTCAGATTTAGTAATCAGTTTTAATCACACATCAGCTCACCCCACCTCTGCTCCTCTTCTCATTCTTCAGAGTGTACTCTCAAGACCAGAAGACAGTGTCTCCTTTCATTTATCTGTCTTTAAACTAGTGCAACAGATAGAAAGTCAGATATATATAGTGGAGATAGATAGACACTACCACACATAGATCATCCTCTCTCCACCCTCACATCTGCACCCAGACACACAATGTTTACAGTCAGTACCCATATATCTTCTGTCTCCACAGGCCGTTCATTACACACCCACTGAATCTGTGTCAAACACACCTCGTCGCAGAGCGCCTAGCCCTGACCTAAATTCCCTGTTCCAGTTAATGCTGCACAAACTTCGTTTGGCTGGTCCGAGAACAATTACTTGTATGGTTTAATCTCTTTATCAATGGTGTGGGGTATGTAGAGCGCCAACTAATTAGTCTGTACAGGGGAAGGTCTAAGGTTCGGATCCGGATCTCTGGACATCAAGAACGGTCGAACGCTGTCGAACTCCGATTAATGGCAAAAGTTTTTTTGTTATGATGCTAATGAATGTGAGAAGGGCTTTGATGGGTGGTTAGAACAAAAGCAATTCAAAAGAGGAATGCGAGATTTTACCACATCTCTAATTCGTTTCTCGATCCTTATCAGTTTACTGTTTTATGTGAAACAAGATCTGGTACATGCAACTTATTATTTGATATCATAACAAATAACTTATAGTACCGACTACATTTTGTTTGAAATGTTTCCATCTGGGATTATGTAACTAGAAATGGCAGGATCAGAAATGGTGGTACCAGGAAAGAAAAGTTGGGACGCAAAACGTAGTAAACTACATAAAGAGACAACAGGTCATACAGTTTAGACATGAGCCAAGACTATCACCAGATAGTGCGCTAAAGTGGGTACTGACTCTTAGACATAATGAAAACAGAGAAAAGGGTCGGCCACGCAAGCGTAAATACTATCATCTATGTCAGTGTTTCGCACTTTTCTTAGTCGAAGCGCCTTTTTTTTTAAATAAAAATTTTTCCACGGCGCCCTAACCTAAGTAAGAATATGATTATTCGTATGTAAGTAATTTAAAAAAAAAATGTTTATCTTAATATTTCCATCGCCCCTGTGGTGAGATCGCTGCACCACAGGGCGTCGCGGCAAACAGTTTGGGAATCACTGATCTATGTAACACATACCAAGATTGGCACTGAATGTCTCTTCAAAACATGACGTTGACAAACAGAACAGGGCTAGAGGAGGAGGATGAGGAGGAGGAGAAGAAGAAGAAGAAGAAGAAGAAGAAGAAGAAGAAGAAGAAGAAGAAGAAGAAGAAGAAGAAGAAGAAGAAGAAGAAGAAGAAGAAGAAGAAGAAGAAGAAGAAGAAGAAGAAGAAGAAGAAGAAGAAGAAGAAGAAGAAGAAGAAAAAGAAAAAGAAGAAGAAAAATGAGATTTAAAAAATTTAAGACCCAGTTGCTCACAGAGCCACGATGTGAGTGAAGACCTACAAGTAGTGACTCCCCGTTCAACTGCATAATGCAGTTATATAGAGGTTCCGGCTGTTCCAAAGTACCCTGTAATCTAATATTGGGTGGGTTGCTACAATCTACTACTGCTTTACTGTAGCTTAATAATAACTAACTGAAACCTAACAATTACGTCACAACAGTTGTGTGTGTGTGCGTGTGGTGTGTATGTGTGTTTTTTGTTACTATATATTAACAGTCAACTGCTGGTGGTACTGATATTAACATAGACATGTCTCGTCATCAGCCTAAGTGTCAGCAATTTTAAGAATACAAATACAAGTTTAAGATAATACTGGGTGTTGTGGTTTCTGAGATATTCGTATATGAAGGGTAATTTTGTATTGTGTGGTTACCACGTCTGAATATAACTTTTAAAATACAGCAAAACAAGGGTGACCTCAGAAAATGTTTGCTAAAGTGTAGAGCAAGATACCAAATTAAACATGAAACAAAATAACATACATTTCAAACACTATACAGTGTGACGATTTTACTAATAGTTGTATACATGTGCATTTCTTTATTTCTGTCATAAGGTGATTGATGTAATCCTTCATTTGTATGAATGATAGACTGTCAAACAGTGTACTATCATTGCTATTACCGTTCAAGAAAACAGTTTAGTTTTTGGTTGTTTACTATCATAAAAACTTGTATAAACAGACTATTGTTTACCGTCAAATAATACTTTTATGAACAGACTACATGTAGAATAATTTACTAGTTTTCTTTTGTTTTTAATCTTTCATTTAGATGAAGCACTGTAGATCTCAAGATATAAAAATATCCAAACAAACCAAAACATAGACCTTAGTTCAGGTAACGAACTGAGCTAGAGTCTTTGTAAAGAAACAAATATTTTAAGCGTTGCACAACACTGAAAGCACCATAAGATGGCGCAAGTCATGAATAAGTCGCACCCAATCGAATATGAGTTAACTTTTTATTTAGATGATGTAACAACTTCGATCTGCACATATGTATTTTTCACCGTAGTGTGTCAGACGATTGATGTTTTTGGAATCGTCACAAACATTATCAACATCATTTGTTTTCTGAAGCAAGGTTTCAAAGATTCCACAACCATTAGCCTTTTAGGTATGGACTGAGGTAGCAATACGTATTTGCGGAAATATTTTTGTTGTTGTTATTGTTGTACGGACTTCAACGGCTAATTTCTTTATGTCTGTCTTCGTTGTTTCATGCAAGGCTGATGATCGGTTTCCAGGAAAGTGGGCGCTCTTTAGCTTGCAGTAAGGTAATATTCTTGAATTTCCTCACGTTTTCTCCATATTCCCATGCTCTTGTTGGCATTTCTCTGCCTCTTGATTCTTGGTGCCTCTTGCTCTTGCAACTGTTGACGCTGAGTTCATTCAGTACAATATGTAGTAACATTCAAAAGAAAAGAAAACATAATGCTACTCTCTTTTTTCACTCCACCAATAAACAAGTATAATTTTAGGGCATCCATTCTATTTCTTTCAACATAATAAAACGTTTCCACAAATTATGCTCATAATTATTTTGAGAAAAAAAAAATGGAAATTAGTAAAGAGCAGTATGAGATTTATGAAAGGTTAGGGGACAAGTAATGCAATATATATTTATTACGAACACTGATAGAAAGATCAATGGACATACAAAAAGACTTATATTTGGGCTCTATACTAAAGCATATAAAAAATTAAAAATGAAGAGATGATACAACATGCTGGATGATATCAAAGTAGATGGGAAAGATCTCAGAATAATTAAAAATATTTGCTGGAAATAAATAGCAGCAGATTACTTGTGAAACAGATTGGGTACTTTAGAACAGATAAAACAAGGAGAAAGACATGGATGTGTCTTATCCCCAAACCTTTTTGTCTCTACACAGTGAAGTAATTTTTAGGTAAATTAAAGAGAAATTAGGAATAAAAGTTGGGGAATAACATATAAAAACAATTTACGTTATGCAGACGATACAGTTTTATAACTGAAAACGCAACTGAATTATAACAACTGCTGGATGTTGTGGATATGAAGAGTGCTAAGAAATGACTTTTCTTTCAACACATTAAGAAAACGTACGTAATGGTTTTATAAAAGAAGAAGATAACACTATATTGTGATATCTCAATAAAAGGAAAAAAAGACTTCATCAAGTCAATAAATTCAAATACATGAGAACAGTCATATCATCAGATGGAAAATGTGTGACAGAGATTAAAAGAAGAATAGGTCAAGCGAAGGTAGCATTCCAGAAAATTGAAAAATATCTTATGCAATAAGTCGCTCTTATTTACTGTCAGAAGGAAAGTGCTAAAATGTTAAACAGAACCTGTTCCGCTGTATGGCAGCGAACCTTAGAATGTCAGTGAACAAAAAAGGTATAACTTTGAAGCAACAGAGATGTGGTTTCTGAGACGAATGTTTCAAATACCCTGGACGGCCAGAGTAGCTAATAACGATTATTTGAAAGAAGCTAATGATAGTAGATCTCGTTATACAAAAATAAGAAAAAGGCAAACACTGTTCTTTGGTCAAGTTCCTAATATGAAGAGAGGCATTGGAAAACATCGTGACAACTGGAAAGATCTGTGGAAACATGGGTAGAGGCAGTCCAAGAGAAATGATGCTTGTTGGACTGAAATGATGGCATGCAAGGATATCATCAAGAGAGCTGTTCCAGGCAACCAGGGATCACGTTCTGTGGCGATGCATGAACGCCTACGTCAATTGGCAGGGCATATGATGATGATAATTCTTGTTAGGCTATTTATGAGCTTTCAGGTTCCCTACTCATTCATTCCGCTGAACATCCTTAATTAATCAAACATTGTTTTATATCAACACAGTTTCAAGAAAGTATCTAAAGGACGCAAGTCAGCCCTTACTGTCTGAAATGTGGTTCTATAGACCAGTCGCACTTTATAGTTAATATAATCATTATTACACCAGCTGGTATTACTTTCAGGACTTTGCCTAATATCCAGTTTTGGCTGGTTGGACGGGAGAGAAAGGGACAATAATAAAAAAAAAAAAAAATCCATGCACATAAGTATCAGTTTAACTATTAGACATGAAACTGTTTCAGTGCAGCCTGTCTCGTAAACTTATTATGTTTTGTTTTTTTACATCTTGGTTTAACATAAATGTATTATTCTGTATTTCCAGGTTTATCAGTTTCTGATTTAGCCAGCCTTATAACATTACTTTGCATCTGCATCTTCTACACCCCTGCTGTTGCAGAGGCGGATTTACCATTTGAGAATACAGCTATTCTGTATCTGGTATTTGGGATGCCACATTTTGCTTTCACTCGAGTCAGTGGTTATATCACGGCTTTCATAACACTGGAAAGATGTTTGAGTATTGTGATGCCTTTGAAGGTAATTGTTAAATCTTACAGACGATAGCTGTTTGGTAAAGATCACCCCATGTCCAAGGATTTGGCTGTATCGTGTTAGTCATATGCTTTCATATATTAAATAACAACCATTTAAGCAAATTCCGTTTTAAAGCTTGGTGAACCTTTGAGGAGGGACCGCCTTGCGATGTTTTTACAGTGATATCGACAGCTGACCTGGCAGTAAGCAAAAGCAAACTAATCAGCTTAAATTTGCATTTTAACAACAACGTAATGCTGCGTTGACGGGTCCGATCCAAGATGTAGGCGATTTGACAGCAGACCGCCTTGTGTTGGTTTCGATAGTGCTATCGATAGCCAACCATTCTGTAAACAATGGAGTACTACTGAACCGAAATATGCCTAGAAAAACCACAACAGTAAAAGATGCACAGGCTGGTTCTGCAAAGTGCTGTATAGCGTATTCAAGAATGAAACCTTGGACGTAAGTCATTTAAGATCATTAGGTCTTGTTTCAAGGGAGATCAGGCTACACACAAAACAGACTGTAACATAAGCTTGTAGATCCATGAACAAAATTAGAGGGCTAGAAAATGCATATCCGATATTGTCCCTACATACCTTTACATTTTTTTTCCATGACTGTAGTTAGTATTATTAGGATGACTTTGGATTATAAGTCCATCCAGGGGTTAGCCGGTATGTTCTCGGAAATAAAGTCGACCGAAGAGATGCTAAGGCATTAATCATTTAAGACACACTGGTACCCATATGAGGGTCTGGGATCATTTGCCCCATACGCACGTAAAAAGGCGCTATGTATAGTAAGACCTCGTTAATACGAACTCCAAGGTTCGAAAATCCTGTTGGTGTTAAATAAGTCGTGCTAATCGGGCACTAATCACAAAACGCATCCCTGTTACTGAAATTGTGTTCACCTTAACAGGTTGTTCTTCTCAATATATAATGTATATTGAGAAGATTTGTTGTGTGTGCTTGTGCGTGTGTTTGTGGGTGAGTGTAAGTGACTGTAAACACCCTGAGCATACTAACCTCCTCGTTGTTGTTAAATATTGTACTTATGTGTTCTTTTAAATTAATCATTTCCTGTAAACAAACACAGAGGGTCTAAAACTACCATTACTGTCTGTAATTACCACTTTTTTGGTGTAGAAAAAAATTTGGTGGGAATTAAGTTTGCATGGCTATTGATGTCGCCAAGGACTGTGCAGTTAGAATTTTAAAGCAGAGGCACTTGTACAGTTTCATAGACACAATTTGTCAAAGATTGTCAACAGACACAAACAATTATATAATTAGAGACGAGGTAAATTTAGGACACCCTCTTTCCATCGCTGGCCTCCAGGACATCGTTGGGCATGATGGAGAGAAATAAGAGTCAAAAGTGCCCTAGCAAAAGTCAGACTTGTGCAGAAATCTTATCTCGTTGGACATGGCCACGAGTGCATGGAATTCCTGTCTAGATGATGTGATTATCTATACAAAAGGCTCGTATTGATAGGCAGAAGTACATTTTGGTTCATTAACAAAGTCACTAGTCATGTCTTGGTGGGAAACGCGACTGGGACTTTACCAATAGGTGGTGAACTGATGCTTGAGACATTAACATATTTCAAAGCCTTTGTGGGGGGGGGGGGGGGTAGGAGATAGAGGTGGGGGTGAAATTGGGGTACGCTAACCTTGTGAAAGCTGGAATAGATTATTACAGTTTAGAGATAAATGTGCTGCAAAGAGTAACCAAGTAGTTTGCCTGACGCTCTAATATCAGAGTAAAAGCAAGTCGGTAATACAATCAATTTGCTACTAGGAATTGATGCGGCTTGGAATGGGAATGGAAAGGGCTTGACAGATGGAGATAGAGCATTATGGGAATGTTCCGAGCGTCGTGATGTCCCAGTTAAAAACACCTACATCAAACAATTGGAGTTCCGGTGTAAACAGACAAGATGATGGAACATTTTTTTCGTCCGTGTGTTTCGCTATTAGTTATGTGTTTACTGTAATGTTTCGGAACGTAACGAGGTTTTGGTCCGTGCTACGGAGTTTCGTGCACGAGTGCCCAGTCTCCTATCCGCGTTTCATAAGCGTCTTGTGGTGAAATTTCATTTGGACAACAGGATCGATACAGCCAATGTCAAAAGTCAAAAAGACTATGGCTGCAATTGACATAGAGCAGATAATTCTGTACACACTATACCAGCACCTGATCCTGTCAGCGGTTGATTATGGCCTGGGACTGCTTACCGTCTCAAAGAATCAGATGGACAGACTTAGAGCGCATGCAGAACGCACCTCATTCAGTTTTCTTTCTGTTTATCTCCGTCTATAGTGCGTCCTTGTGTCGTCTTGTCTGGCCAACCTTTTAAACTAGTTTGCTGGCTTGTCTGCTATCATGCGTATACATCCGTCAATGACAGATGTCACGGGTTCATCAGGAATTGTACTCTGTTCACACCTTCCAAAGCCCTAATTCATTTCATTTTCTCTGACGATGATTGGGAAATCCGCTCCTCTTTCTTTGACAGCCTATATTCTAATATTTTATAACCTGCTAATGTGACTGCTTCATTAAATTTGTCGATTACCATTTCTGTTTCTTCTTGTACAATGCAGAATCTGTTTTTGAGTTCTATCTTGAATTGCTGTTTGATATATGTGTCCTGCAATTTTCCTGCATCATTTCGCTGTGGTTTTTGTTCTCCTATTTCTAGCTTTCCCTACACACACACACACACATATATAAATATATATATATATATATATATATATATATATATATATATATATATATATATATATATATATATATATATATATATATGCGCGTTTGTGTGTTGAAAGAAAGAGGGTGGAAGAAAATTAGACATAAAATAGTTAAGTCCTATTACAAATAATTCAGATGTAAAGAAAACACTTTGCAGAATGACGCACACAACCATATACGTGTTATCATTAAAAGGTTCATCACATACACTCATCAGTATAGAAATCCTATCCTCTGTATTTAAAAAAAAAATTTTTTTTCTCTATTTATTGAGGTCATAGATGTTTGCTGACTTTCCGTTTTTTTTTAACAACATTCATTATCACATTTGTATATAGATAAGATTTCCAGTTAGTATACATAATAGCAAGCATGACTTGCAGGACTCGTTGGTGGTGGAGGGGGAAGGGTGAAGTCCTCCACACTGTGTTTCTATTACTGCGTAAAATTACTAACGTAAATTTGCGTTTCACTTCAAAAAAAAAAAAAAAAAAACAAGTGCTTCTTTTATCTCTTTGTCTGCAGGCTTATTCTTTGTGTTTCACTTCCCCTCCTGATCTGTCAACGTTCCTGATATTTCTCTTCCTACATTGTTACCCTTTATGCAACTAAAGTAACGTCAAAAAACAGTCAAAAAAAAAAAACAACTTTCGAACTAATGTTTAAGGTAGCTAACTACTACCTTCAAAACACAATTGTAATCTTCCTGCAATGCTTTTTTTCAAAAAGTATGTATTTTTTAAAATTACTGTTTACTACATGTGTTTTTTCTAGGGATTTGAGGGCCATATTTTTAGAATATAAAACAAAAATAATATACCCACTGCCATATGACAAGAATGACTCAGGAAGCTACAAATTAGATGTGTTTCCTTTCAATTCGGAAAACATGTTCTTGAGAGGCTGGGAAAGAACAGTCTGTATTTTTTTTTTAAATACCTACGGTGTTTGTAAAACAAATGTGGAACCTTAGGTTTCAAAAGAATGCAATCCTCTAAAGTTAACAAACTACCGGAACTGTCTAGTTCAGGTGAACGCACATAACAAGAAAAAAGAAGAAAGAAGAAGAAGAAGAAGAAGAAGAAGAAGAAGAAGAAGAAGAAGAAGAAGAAGAAGAAGAAGAAGAAGAAGAAGAAGAAGAAGAAGAAGAAGAAGAAGAAGAAGAAGAAGAAGAAAAAGAAGAAGAAGAACAAGAAGAAGAAAAGAAGTAAAAGAATATGATGAAGAGGAGAGGAGGGGGAGGACGAAGAAGAAGAAGAAGAAGAAGAAGAAGAAGAAGAAGAAGAAGAAGAAGAAGAAGAAGAAGAAGAAGAAGAAGAAGAAGAAGAAGAAGAAGAAGAAGAAGAAGAAGAAGAAGAAGAAGAAGAAGAAGAAGAAGAAGAAGAAGAAGAAGAAGAAGAAGAAGAAGAAGAAGAAGAAGAAGAAGAAGAAGAAAGAAGAAAAGAAGAAGAAGAAGAAAAAGAAGAAGAGAAGAAAAAGAAGAAGAAGAAGAAGAAGAAGAAGAAGAAGAAGAAAGAAGAAGAAGAAGAAGAAGAAGAAGAAGAAGAAGAAGAAGAAGAAGAAGAAGAAGAAGAGAAGAAGAAGAAGAAGAAGAAGAAGAAGAAGAAGAAGAAGAAGAAGAAGAAGAAGAAGAGAAGAAGAAGAAGAAGAAGAAGAAGAAGAAGAAGAAGAAAAAGAAGAAGGAGAAAAAGAAGAAGAAAAAGAAGAAAGTCAAAAAAAAAAGAAAATTACTTTTTGTAGAAAAATTATAATCATTCCACTTTGTTGTTTTGATGGAGTTTGCATCATAAAGTAAAGTAAAGATCCCTTTACACGCCCTTAGGCGCAACGGGCATAGGGAAGAGCACCCATATTTTTACAGACCAATCGGCACTCGGTGGGTAATGTGGTTAGCATTACGTCGGTTGTCTTTACTTTCCCAGGACAGCCCATCCTGGTACCCATTTGAGGCTGTGTCGACCTGCAACGTCCCAAACCACGATAAAAAGCCACGTAGCAGCCCGCAGTGGGTTTCGATCGCGTTAAACTGGATTACGACTCGCAAAGCCTTAGCCACGGAGGCCGCTTTTTTCATCATTCAATATAACAAAATAAATATCTGCTTAAAATCTTGTATGCATGAAAACTGTTAAAAGCAAAATCAATCAATAATTGAAATTACTATATATGCAGCAAAAATAAACATTTTAACGATTGTTATATTTCGTTAGGTGAAACGGATTATTACTACAAAAAGATCAGCGATGAGCATCGTTGGCATCTTCATCATCTTCACATTCAGCGCAACACCTATATTCATTGTGAAAAGTCTGGGTCCAAAATTTTCAGCCTCACGAAACCAAACCATCGTAGGACTTATCTTCAGAGACGATAATGAACAGGTTGAAAAGTTCACTTTGTTATTCAACAATTTTTTGATTCCATTTTGTTCGTTTATAATTGTCACTGTCTGCACTGTCATTCTGACCTCCCAGCTACGCAACAACACAAAATGGAGAAAAGCAACTGTCAATGATATTCAGGCAGAGAAGATGTCTACACGTAACAAGAAAGTCTCAATAATGATAGTCTGGATCTCGACTTTGTTCATTTCCTGCTATGTGCCAGTCATTATAATGATGGTGGCAGTTGCGTTTGTGCCAGATATGTCGTTTAACGGGAAATACTTTAATGCCACACTAATACTGGGAGGATTATCCTTTATAGTAGAAAGCATCAACTCCTCTGTTAACATTTTTATGTATTACCATATGAGTACGAAATATAGAGACACGTTTCGCACTCTTTTTTTGGGGAGTAAAAATTGAAAAATATAATTAAGTTACAATAAAATAAAAAATGCTATGCCCGCTTGTCACATTAAAAAACAAAATGTTTTTATGCAATGATCTACATTAGTGTTTTGCAAAGTGGGATCTATCGCCTTTTGTGGTGTAGGCACTCGATGTAGGTTGGAGATGGTTGATGGTTACGGCCTTGATCAAATTTGAAGAAGGGGCGCTAGGTAACTTCAGAGGGCGTTAGGAGACTGCATTTCAGTTAAAGGCGTTGAATGAAAATAAGAGCGGTAAATATATATATATATATATATATATATATATATATATATATATATATATATATATAGAGAGAGAGAGAGAGAGAGAGAGAGAAAACCATGTAAGGAAAAAACATTTTGATACAGTGTTCTTACTTTTTTCAATGTAGTGTAACCGACTAAAATCGCAGTGATTCATTTTAAAAATATTACACACACAATATGTTATCTAATTAGGTTAGTCCTGTTCATTAACATTATTTTCTATGTTATGCTTTTTTTCTTCTCAAATGTCTATACACTGAGAAGAAGATTGTCATGAGCTGACAATTCTAGGCATATTTATTCATAACATGTGTTGTTGAAGAAGAGTCTTTCTATAGCAACGATTTGACATAATTTAGATTTTAAGCTAAACTTAGCCCGGCTCTCTAGCGTAGTTGGCTTAACCTGATTGCTCGGTGTCCGCGGGACGAACTCCTTGTGGTCCAGGTTTAGTCACGGGGGTAGGCAGAAAAGCCATATTTCTCCTAGATTTACGGTATTTATAATGGAATCAAGGCCGAAAGGTTGCGATATCCATAATACCGAGCCTAAGGGTTAACAACTCATGGCTTCTGGATACTTAAACAAACAAACAAGCTAAACTCACTTTTCATCTGTTCAATAAGTAAAACAGAGACGGATTAAGTATCTCAGAACAGCATGAGCGAACCAATGTTCCTCATAGCTTATATACCTGACATTCCTAAATGTGATCAGCAGGACTAAGTCTCAGACAGCCTACACGTACAACGGTTATGAAAAAAAAATGTTCGCCGATGTATTTGCTGTTAAGACGACCATTAAAAACAGTACACCAGCTTTTTATTCGCTTCAATAATCAGCGGAGAATGCAGAGAACTGGTCAAAGAATTGATATCCAAAACGTGCAATGACTGTGAGCATTACGCCTTTTAAGTCAACGGTGTAAGATTGTCTTACAGAGAGGTATGGGATTCCCAACCAATCAAGGTCAGGGGTGAAATTCCGTACATGACTCATGACTTTACTTAAAATATAGAAAAACAAAAATAATCTAAACTTATACACTTAAATGTACCCTTGGGGTCTCATTATAAGTGGGTCCGTTGTTTGGGTGCGGTTTTGATTGTCCTTCCTTTTGGAGCATATTTGTACGCCTGACCATTCCCGATTGGCGCATGGATGCCACCGGATAATGTGTTTGTTCTGTGGTTTTGGCTGGTTGTCAGTTACGCTGTTAGATCTTGCACCAAGGTTGCCTCCCTGTAAACCTCACAAGAACACACACACATATGTACCCATAAAATCATACATACACTTAAATGTACACACCCATGCATACACACAAGATTAGTTTTACAGATTCATTTAGACACGCATGCATACACACCTAAAGATGCATAGACAATATACAGAATTCCAGGCGCTCAAGCAAAATAAAACATAATGTTTGAACAAATGTTATTCAAAATAAAATATAATGTTTGAACAAATGTTCCTCAAAAGAAAATGACTGATAGATACTTCTTCTTCTTTCGTTCGCCTGAAATAAGTTGTCTTTGTCAGCTATTTTGTCTCTTGTATAAATTTCACTGTTGTTAATTCATTCAGTGGTCCATAGAGTTTACGTTCCATTATTTTTCTTTCTGGCCAAAAGGTTTGCCTTAATGTGTCAATTTCGGTGCAGTCCTGGAGTACATGCTCAAAAAAAGAAAAAAAAAAGAAGAAAAAAAAAAGAGACTGATAGCTACTGAATCAGACTGGCACTGGGCTTTATGCTGATCTGTTTCACGTGGATCTTCATTTTACTCCAGCTCCCGTGGTGTCGTAGTCACCCGAGAATTTCAAGCAACCACTTGCTTTACAAACTTCAGGCAACATATGCATCCGCAAGGGTAGCTGAAACATATTTATGTTAAATGCGTCTATAAATTGCCACAATTATTTTTTTCTAAAATCTCAGAATAATTACACAGGCAATGGATAACTCACGAGGAAAAGGCCTGTTTTCTACCTGAAAGACGTTGCGTAGAACAAGCAATTAACATGATCATCATAATCATGTAGCAGGTTCTTTGCAGAACGTCTGCTCTCATCACAGTCTGCTTAAAAGAAACTCAGTCTCTCGCCAGTTTTCCCAACCCATGTGCTTTCATACCCGAGGAGTCACTTATATCCCGTGCCCATCTTCTTGTCGGTCGGCCCCTGCCACTCCTTTCTGGTACCATGCCTTCTGCTATAATTTTTTTCCAATCCGTCGTGGCGCTTGATGTGACCAAAATATTTCAGCTTCCGAGGCAGGACGCCGTTTATTAGCCAATCTTCCTTGATGTTCAGATCTTTTAAGATGTCAGTATTTCTCCTCTTCTTTGTCCAAGATATTCTGAGAATCTTTCTACAGCAAATCAGCTCAAAAGCCCATATTCTCTTTCTTTAACGACTGAGAGATAATCCACAACTCACATCCGTATGATGCCACAGGGAAGATTCATGCTCTCAAAATTCTAATTTTGATCTCCTTGCTGGTGCTTAACCACAGACTTTAAAGGCTGTTCAATCTTTGCATTGCTATGGCCTTCCTCATTTTAATGTCTGTGAAACAGTCACTTATGCTGTTTATTATAGAGCCTACAATTGACATGATACTAATTATAAATGAATAGGTTGAACACTTCGTTATTTCGAACTTCGTCTACATTAGGAAGGCTTTCGGTAGCTTACATAGAACTAACCTGTGGCAAATTATGGAATTTTATTTCATACCAATAAATATATTAAACGTTATGAAAGCAATGTGTGCAGCTCCGAATTGTAAGAGCACACAGATGCCTTAAATTAATATTCTGTTTGTGGGTGTGTGTGTGTGTATTTGTGATTGTGACCGTGCGTGCTTGTGTGTCATAAGTTGAGTCAGACAGGAATGCATTGTCTAATTTCTGTTATACGGCATCATTTATGACTTGTGATGGACAAATGGAGTTGGAAAAATCGAAACTAATAAGGCTAACAACACAGAGTTGGGAGAAATCAATGTACATATTAAACTGTTTTGTTAATTAGAAATAACAATGCAATGTAAAGAAACATATCATTAGGAAACATTATAGTCAAACGATTGTCTTTAAATTAGCTGTTAAAAGACAAATGTTTCGAAGGCATCAAGAAAATGTCAAAACAGAGACGTTTAGTGAACGAATTGAGTGGATGGAGAATAGAATAAAATGGAAATTGAGTTAAATTAGTCTGAATGTGATAGTCTAGTTCAAGTGTGACCGTCTAGGAAGATTGAAAACACTTTGAATGGTTGAGCAAACCGACAGTGGCTCACTTAGAGCTTGTAGAAAATGAAGAGCACACACTAACCGACTAAAAGGGGCAGTGCTTTAATGCATATAGGCATTCCAGGAGTAGAGAAAAAAAGAATAAGAAGTTAACGATCCCGCAAATTGAGTATTAACGGCACAACAGAACGGTGATGCTGAAATGAGACGTTATTCCTTCGACCACATGCTTTCCAGTTTAATAAAGATAATAGATACGAGAAGTCATCCTAACAAGAAAACAGGCAGCTGACCACTTTGCAGATTCCTTTGCAGAAGACAGCAACATTAATGTCAGCCCAGAGAAACAGCGAGAGGTTCAAGAAAACAAACAACATATAAGACAAAAAGATATAATTCCTGAGGCACTGGTGGCAGCACTTACATCCAGCGAGTTAGAGTTAGCAATATCAAAGCTGAGAATGGGAAAATCCCCTGGAATTGATGGTATCACC
The DNA here is from genome assembly GCA_905116865.2 of Candidula unifasciata. NCBI lineage: Eukaryota > Metazoa > Mollusca > Gastropoda > Stylommatophora > Geomitridae > Candidula > Candidula unifasciata. Next base: position 19,459 of record CAJHNH020002265.1, on the reverse strand, counting down.
AACGAAATGATCAAGAACCTTGGAACAACTGCCAAAAAAAAAAGCTGCTACAGATCTTTAATCATTGTTGGACCAGTGGCAAAGTTCCTCAAATATGGAGAGAAGCAATCACAATACCTCTGCTTAAACCAGGAAAGGACAGTTCTGATGCCTCCAGCTATAGACCGATCAGCCTTACCAGCTGCCTCTGTAAAACAATGGAACGTATTGTCAACCTTAGACTCCAATGGTACTTGGAAAGTGAAAACATGTTCACGCCGCAGCAGGCGGGATTTAGACAGTGCTACTCCACAGAAGACCAGACAACTTACCTTTCACAAGAAATTGAGGATGCCTTCCAGGAAAAGAAGCTAGTGCTAACGGTATGGATAGATCTGAAGAAAGCCTTTGACAAGGTCAGGAAAGAAGGTCTACTGAAGAAACTGAGAGACTGCAGGGTGAATGGGAGAATGTACAAATGGGTGAAAGCATACTTGTATAACAGAAGATCCCGAGTACAGATAGATGGACTTAAGAGTAAAAAAGTTTTGCTGCGCCATGGCGTCCCACAAGGAGGTGTTCTGTCCCCCACACTCTTCCTAGTCTATATCAACGACCTGCTTTCTGAACTACCCCATGGAATTAAAGCTGCAATGTATGCCGATGACTTGGTACTCTGGTGTACAAATGAAAATGCGACAGTGGCCACAAGGCTGCTACAAAGAGCCATAGATGCAATGGCTGATTGGGCCAACAAATGGTGTGTCAGCATCAACATAGGCAAATGCAGCACCACCCTCTTTACCATTTCTCCTAAACAAAAATCAGGTGTCATGCACATAAATGGAGTACCCCTGAGAGAGGATAAGGAGCCCACATACCTCGGCGTAACGTTTGATGATAGATTAACATGGAGAAAACACATCAACAAGGCAGCAACCAAAGCCAGAAGGAGGGTAGCCATTCTGAGAAAACTAAGTGGAACCACATGGGGTGCTACCGGGAAAATACTTAGAAAAGTTTACCAACAAAGTGTTCGACCACATCTTGAATACGGATCAACAGCATGGAGTTCTTCATCAAAAACCACATTGCAAGAATTAGACAAAGTGCAAAATCAAGCACTCAGAGTTACCACAGGCAGTATGAAATCAACACCTATAGCTGTGATGGAGAAATTGGGATGACCCAAGCACTGAGTGAACGCAGAGACACCAAGATGCTTTTACAAGCAGAAAAGTTTCTTAGTATGCCCAGTCACCCTATGAATGAAAGATTCCAAAATTTAGCTTTGGGACGACTAAAGAGAAGTAGTTTTATCCACCAGGCCAAACGGCTCGGCAGACAAACCACTGATTTACCTGCAACTGATAGATCCTTAAATGCTGTCCCAGAACGGACCCCCTGGATAGAGGAGTATAAGTTTCCAATACACATCAAGACTGAAGTGAAAGGTTTATTTGACAAGGAAGAACAAAACAGTGTGCAGCTCAAAACAGCCACCCTCAGTCTACTTGATGATGAATACCCGCAGAACCTTTGGGTCCGTGTTTACACAGATGGGTCAGCAGAAAGCGCAGTCAGAAACGGAGGTGCGGGAGTGTACATTGAGTATTCTAATAATACCAGGGATACAGCCAAATTACCAACGGGGAAGCACTGTCACAACTATGATGCAGAAGTTCAAGCCATCAAGATAGCGGCAGAGAAACTACTAAATAGAGGGTATTTTTCACAACCAGTGGTATTCCTGACAGATGCAAAAGCAGTACTTCAGTCACTCCAGTCTGGAAAATTACCAAGCATACGGACACTATTATCCGAACTAGGCAACCGCTGTAAATTAGTAATGCAGTGGATACCTTCCCACTGTGGAGTTCCCGGAAACGAAAAAGCTGATAAACTAGCCAAGGAAGGTGCAACTGAAGAACAACCCAACATACCAGTCTCTTATCAACAGAAGAAGAGAATGATCAAATCAATCAGAATGCCACCGAAACTGGCACAAGATGATTACCATATTATGGACAGACCAGAGCAAGTCATTATCCTTCGCATTAGAACAGGGCACAATCGACTTCGCTCCCACATGTACAACAAATTTAAGATTGGCCAATCAGCCATGTGTACTTGTGGACTGGCACCTGAAACAACAGATCACATCCTTCAAGACTGTCCCAGATTCAACGCTTTCAGGCAAAACCTTTGGCCAAAAGAGACACTTGTGGAAGTCAAACTTTACGGGCCGCTTAGTGAATTACAAAAGACAGTGAAATTCATACTAGAGACAGCTTTGCAGATATAGACAATTTATTTCATGCGAACGAAAGAAGAAGAAGAAGATACGAGAAGTCAATAAGTTAGTCAAACATGGTTGTTTAAAAAGAAAAAAAAAAGAAAGAAAAGAAAAAAAAAAACTTAGACTATAACAACTTGAAAACCGTTTATTTGTACACATACACTGTCCATTTAACTTTCAACATAAATTACACCAACATTGATGCATGTGTCGTTCGGTGTATCAGTCCTGCGAAACCTGGTGCATAGAACTGCGTTCTCTGTTTTGAAAAAAAAAAAAAAAAAATATTTTCACCTCACATTCAACTTCTGCGTCATTCGCCAAACGTCTCCTGGAAAGGTAGGTTCTCTGTGGACCAAAAAGGTGGCTAAACATTTGTCAGCATAGACAGGAAGTATTGCCTTATGAATGTCCTTTGCAGGCAGCCTTTTAGCAAACCGCACAACAGCAAGGTGTTCTTTGAGGGCACACTCCTTAAATGCAGTCGCCATTTTATTTCTGTGTTAGCGAATGTACATGCAACACCTAGCGCCACCTAACGAATGGAGACATAGATTTCGATGTTACTGTCACCTAATGGCACCTTTAGAAACCACCAACTCCATGGTCCTGCCCTTACATAGCCATGTCTTACTTATTGGCTTCTTGTATATTTTCTTATTGTGTGTCCAGCCCATCAACATGTTTTTCCTTTCACCTCTCTATTGACTTGATTTTTATGATTTCCGTCATTCGTGATACAATATCTCAATTTTAAATGCAAGTTTGTTTCGTCTCTTTAGTTCATAATCAGTGTCAACGTGTCCGTGCTTATACGGCGAAGATTGTCACCACAGTAACGATTTTGCTTTTTTGGTGGTTTATACATTATATCTGCCATATGTATATAAGGCAAAACTACAGCGTATCCATGACATTCATATCTATCTATATTTAATTCCTGCAGCATGATGATATCAAATTCATAAATCAGTCTCTCCAGTACAGGTCCTCTCTGCTCCAGACAACGACAATTCCAGAAACCGACTCTAAAATGCTTTAATCCTGACCCTCATGACAACAGCTATCTGATTACTGTGCCGTCTTTTTTCTTCATATTCTCGTCCACTCCTCTTTCCACTCTCGCTGTTGCAAACTAAAGATAGTACAAAGCACAGAGCACTCACTCCTTAGCTCCAGCGATGATTCGTTTTGTTATTAGGTACAAAATCCATAGAAGGTATTATTTTAATGCAGGAAGTAAACGTTCACCCCAGTATTGCCTGCTTGTTAGGGAGGAAGCGTGGTATGTTCTAAAGGAAGCTAGCTGCTACGGATCTGGAACACGCCTTGTTATACACACGCAGTTAAAGCCTAGTTATGTCAGACATTGAATATTGTCTGACGGTGCTAACTGTGCTAACAACTCAGCTAAAGAAACCGGAACATTGAACAAGGCTGTGTGAACTACTCTGGGATGCACAAGGGACACACCAGTTGTGTGTATGAGACATATATGGCTGTGCCGACCGTTGCTGATAAACAATAGGAATAAACTCACAGGGAGCAAGTACAGCAGGGATCTACCAGTCGTCAGTAGAAATTATCCTCGCCAACGAGCGTTTCGGCCCACTATTCCTAGACGCTTTCGGAGGTGGGCCCACCTGAGTTCATGAAGCTCAGGGCTGGTTCCCTGCTGCACGAGATTACCGGATGGTGTTTTTCTTTCGGCCAGAGACAAGACGACTTGGTGGTTTCGCAGAAGGTACTGTGAGATATGAAGTCGCCGCGGCAGCCTAATTAAAGCAGTCAGCGTGCCTGGACGACCGAGCGACAAGCTTACGATTGGTTTACCGGACACATGTTGGACTTTTATTAGCAGGTGGCAGAGGATCACTGGCAGACAATTCGGACACGATGGACTTTCAAGGGGTGAGAAACCCTTTTCCACTAGACACCCGGACCAGCTCACCGAGGCCCGTCCCCTACGTTGTTGCGTTGCGTCCAAAGCCAGCTAGGAGCCCTTTCAGCTGCCTCTCCCAGTTTTTTGAGTGTTCGTTTCCGTTCATTACCGCGCAATCCTAGTTCTTTAACCACATTGTAGAGCGAAGTGGAAACGAGGCTTCTCGCTCCCACTTCGACGGCAAAGACCCGTACTGTGTACGCCTCGTTTCTCCTCAGACCGGCTGCTAAATCACTGTATTTCTCGAGCTTATACATGTGATTCTCCTCCATACGCGACTCAAACGGGACAGTCAGCTCAAACAGGATGAGCTGCCGTTTTTGCGCAGAGTGGAGAACTATGTCCGGTCGCAGGCCGGTCTTACGGATCAACTCGGGGTACCGTTCATGGCCTGGCAGATCAACCGCCAGTAACCAGTCTCTCGCAGAGTCTAGCACAGATGGAGCGAATGCGTTTTGGTTGACCTTACCTTTTGGAACCTGCCCAGCCTTGAGGAAACGAATGGGGACGATGCTAGAACTGGCTCTGGCGTTAGCCCTCATTCTAGCCTGGTCAACAACGGCTGCTAACTCTTTTAGCACCTTGTTTTGTCGCCAGGTGTATCGGCCTTGACCTAGAGCTTTCCTGCACGCGGACAGGACGTGCTCAAGAGTTTGCTTCGATTTACACAACGGGCAAGTCGGATCGTTGGTCGCAGACCATTTAACCAATTTACCACTGGACGGTAATACATCGTACGCCGAACGAACGATAAAGCTCAGTCGCAGCTCGGTCATCCGCCAGATCTCACCCCATGTGAGTACTCTTGGTAATGCGCTCTCCAGGCTGACCCAATGGCCCTGCTGCGACTGCTGGGCTGCTTTCTGGACCCGAACCTCGTTTTCGTTGTCCCTCACCGTTTGTATTACCATGTCTCGGCGCTCTTTGGCTTATGCCTTTGACCACCAATTGACCTTCCCGTGCCCTAGGCCTCGACGGTCGGTTTGAGTGTATCCCATTATCTCTTTCAATTTTAGTGCATTCTGGGCAGATTCTATCGCATCGAGGACTCTCCACTTCTGGCCAGTCTTTAGAGCGGGCTGGACAGCGATGACATTTGCTGATGACCTTAAACTCTTCGGTTATTGATTTGAACGGAAGTACCAGCTTAGCCTGCTTGCAATACAGAGCCACGTCGATCAGACAAGGCGGTGCACCAATCCACTTTCTCAAGGCTGTTTTGATTTTCTTCTCCATGGTTTCCATGGTTTTTGCAGTCATCGTCACCTCGTAGACTAACAGTGGTCATAGGAGCTTTGGAATCAACATGAATTGGAGACACCATACCTTGAATTTTTCGACCAGCCTGCATCGCTCGATCGCGAGCAGGCCTGTAGCCAGTGACTCGTGTATTCGCCGGACTTCCGCTCTATCAGATAACTTCGAATCGTAAATGCAACCGAGACTCTTCACCGGTTCCTCCAGAACCGTGGGGATCTTGTTCCTTGCCACCGTAAAACTGGTTGCCGACACCTTGCCCTTATGGATTGACAGACTCCTCGACTTCTGCGGTTTAAACTGCATTCCGCTCCATTGGACCACCGCGTCCAATCTTTTCAGGATCGTGCGAGCAGATTCCTCGCTGCCCGTTATAATAGTCGTGTCATCCATAAATGCGCGTAGTGGCGGCATCCAGTGATCCCCAATTTGAAGGCCTTGTCCGTAGCCGGCCACCCCGTCTAACATAATCTGCATGGCCATGACAAACAGTATAGGTGAGATCGTACACACCATAGCTATCCCAATCTGCAACTCAGTCCACATCGTGGTAAACGTCGAGGTAGAGAAGCGCAAAGCGAACTTAGAGAAATATTGCTCGATCATTTGATTGATCTGTGCCGGTACGTGAAACATGCGAAGGGCTCGCCACAGTAGCCTATAGGGGACTGCCCCGTAGGCGTTGGCTAAGTCCAACCATATTACGTGCAACTGTGTTCTCTCATGCTTGGCTCTCTGGATAGCCTCCCAAATCATGGTCGCGTGTTCAAGGCACCCAGGAACGCCTGGAATACCACCCTTCTGAACACTCGTATCTATGTACTTGTTAGCCATCAGATACAGTGTGAGCCGGCGAGCCATGACCGAGAAGAATATCTTACCCTCGACATTCAACAGCGAGATGGGCATGAATTGGGAAAGTCTCTTCGAGTCCTGCTCTTTGGGAATGTAGACCCCATTTGCCTTTTGCCACTCTGGACATATGTGATTACGGATCCACGCTTGTCTCAACAAGACGTGAAGCATTTTTAGGATTTTCGGGCAGCGCTTGTAAAAAAACGTACGGAACACCGTTCGGACCTGGGGCAGACTTGCAACTGCCCTTTTTAACAACTTCTTCAACCTCAGACCTCAGTATACTGCAGGCTGGGTACTACTTTAAAGTGGCTAGCGATACGTAACTTATCTTGCATAAGGAATCGGGCACTTTGAAGGACGACAGACTAAAGAGGGTCAGATCCTGGTTGACTCAGGCTGAAAAGACAGTTAACAGGGTCTGCACCATTGAAGAAATAGACCCGGGAGAAGAATTGATAAGGGTACCATAGGGCAGAGAAGAGCTGCACAAAGTGGTCCTTACCTTGGGACGAGAGTGCAGTGAAAGGGTGGCAGGACTTGAAGTCTTTCAACAGCTGACAAAGGACAACTCTGGGCCAGAAAATGGGATTATATACACTAATGGGTCAGCTGCAAGAGCTGGGAAAGTGGATGGAGCGTGGTTGCAAAAGCATGGGGAAGAAATATAACTAAAGAGAGCTTGTCATATGACATCACCAGATCTAGCATGATATTGGCGGTTAAGGCGGTAACTGCGGCATTCCGATGGGTGGAAACACACTTGTCCACACATGTTGTCCTAGAATTGGATTCGCGAATCATGCTAAGGAAGGTGGAGTCAGATTTTCTTCGTATGAAATGGATTGCATCAATTCAAATGTCGCAGGTGGTGTTAGACAGATCTCCCTAGTCTGTACATAAATGGTAAATATAGCTGTCTTGATTGTACAAACGTGGTAAACATATCTTTCTTATTTGTACAAATGAGGTAGACATATCTCTCTTGTTTCTACAAACATGGTAGATAGTCCTATCTTGTTTGTACTCACAGGTGTTGGATATATCTCTCTTGCTTGTACAAACGTGTGGAGATCGATCTCTCGTGTTTGTACAAACGAGGCATATATTTCTCTATTTTTTGTATATCTGCTTCCTTGTTGACGTTAACGTTGTTGTTCTGCTAGCTTCTTTTATATCTGACGTCCCTCCTTGACTGGACACATGCAATTTTCAATATTAGTAGATGTTGGCATATTTTTTGTGTGTGTGGTCGCTAATACATTCGGTTTCTAGTCTTTAGTAAAACTGAGGGGAAAAAACGAAACCAACAGCTAATCATATAGGTCATTCTCATATGTGCACTGATCCAGTCTTCAGCAGGCAGCGACGAGTCGATATTGTAGCAGGTTGAATAAATTTCAGATTTTCTGGGAGTAGTATGTCGGACACATCTCATCTATGATGACTCATTCTCTCCCAACTGTAATGATCTATTCGCTCCTCCGCATTGCTCACTTGCTCCCAAAGGGAATTGGCAACTTCTAGCGTTGTATGCACGAGTTCACCTTCCAGCGGTGCCAAACCAGCTCATACGTCTCGTTTGTTTGCTTCCCTTTTCACCTGTACACCCTAGAAAATTGATCCATAGGACTTTAACTTCCTGGAATTCCGAGGCAGTGCTTGCCACACTGCGTGTATACGTGTACGCATGTTTCCCATTATCCTATAGCATGTCTTCTTTAAACGCATCACTCTTATTCTACCTACCTCTCTTATTATCAAACATTTTGCTAAGAGCAACTTGTGCTAAATGCACTGTGGCGTTTCAGATAATTTATTTCGGAGCTTTCTTTATAATTTAACAAAAATAGGTACTATCACAGGTAACTTATTCAAGACATGAGAAAGAGGATGCATTAAAAACCAAAGACGAATGTTCAATTTTTAATATATTTACGTTCACATTGAACGATCACCTGTGTAGGAGATCAAGTTGTGGAGCACACACTTATACTTCCGGACGGTGCATTAGTAGAAGATGAAAATTAGCAACTGATAATTATCATACGGGATCCGCTGTGGCGCGGTGACTAGCGTTTGTTTATCAACCGCATGGCTTGGATTCTATTCCACAATAGGAGAAATGTGTATCATTGACCTTGGATCCTGCTGGTGCAGTTTCCGTGGTTCTATTTTGGAGAACAAACAATACATCCACTGCTCCAACTAAATAAGGGGGTATCCAGCAAAATCGGAATGCATCTACCTGACAGGAAAGGAGCCAAATATCTGCAAACAAAAAAATTCAAATCTGTAAAACAAAGATGTATGCAAAAATCAATTTTTTGATCGAGATCAAAGTTCAGAAGTGGACGGTCAAACAGATTAGACCAGACTTTACGGTCACTGAATATTGAGAACAAGTAGAAAACATCTTGACTCCAGGATTTACGCAGCCTAATAATGATTTAGTCTTTTGCAAGCCCAACTCGTAATTCCAACATACCGTGATCGCAACACACTGCGAGGATTGTTATTTTCATAGTTTGGGACGTTGCAGGTCGGTCCAGTCTAAAATAGGTACCAGTATGGCTGTCTTGGGGAAGAAAAGAAGGCCGGCGTAATGCTGACCACATTACCCACATTGTGCCTGTTGGTCTTTAATAATATTGGACGATCTTTCCATATGCCATTTGCGTCTAAGGCGGAAAAATTGATCTTTTCTTAAAAAAGGATTTAAGGAAATGACATAGAAATTGTAAGCGGAATATTGTCCACATCACTGATATTGTGCCGACTGACCTACAGAAACATGAGCCTGACATATACCCCATGCGCCACTGGTGGGAAACATGATTGTTCATGCAAAATAAGTATGGGGTCCTTTTACATCAGTGGCGCATAGGACACATGGTTTAAAATTAAAATTACTTCATGGGAGTCAAAGTCATTTCTGAAGAAAAAAAACAACAATATATCTTGTTGTTCTGCAATCAAACTATTAGATATCTGCAATTACTACCAGCCACCTCTTCTGCGGGCTGCGTGGATTTGTATCGTGGTATGGGACTTCGCAGGTCGACCCAGCCTCAAATGGGTACCAGGATGGCCTGTCCTGGGAAAGTAAAGATAGCCGGCGTAATGCTGACCACATTACCCATCGAGTGCTGATGGTCTGTAAAAATATGGGCGCTCTTCTCATATGCCCGATACGCCTAAAGGCGTGAAAGGGATCTTTACTTTACTTTACTTACCTCTTTTCTCACACTAGGTATAGTGATGTTTTACAAGAGGCTCTCTGATAGTGTGAAAACAAGAGACCTCTTCTTCTTCAGCATTTCGAGCCCTTAAGGTTAATTGCTGCAGATATCACCCGTCGCCATTCATCTCTTCGGTTGGCCTTCTCTTTCCAGTTAGTGACACCAAGTGTTTCCAGGTCTGCCTGGACATTATCTCTCCATTGTCTTCTTGGACTGCCTTGTGGACCTTGGGGCCGCTTTAGCGCAGTCGATAATAGACTCGCTTTTAAATCCAGCAGCAACTTACTGCAGCCCACGACCGATGTTCGAAACTGTTCCCGGAGTTCACCCAGCTTCTAGGTAATGGGTGCCAGAGTTAACACTCTGGGGTTGTGTGCGGACGGCGACACAGGTAGACTGTTTCTTATCAGCTATCCGTACTGGTGGTACAGCACTTACGGTTTATAACCGTGTGCAATGATGCTGGTTCACATCTCCCGACTTTACCTTTTTTTTTTAACCTTGTTGCCTACGACCATCGTCTTCCTAGTGTAATAAGTTTTCACTTCTCTGTCATCCGCCATTCTTTCCATATGCCCCAACCATTTCAGTCTACAAGCTTTCCTCATGCCAGTGATCACATATGATTTAAACAGATTATGAATTTCTTTGTTGCATCTCACTCTCCATGTGCCCCAGGAAAAAGAGAACACTGTCGAGGATATGTGACGAGATAACCGTCGTATTCCCTTTAAACATGTTTATTTCCTCTAGGACAGTGGCGCATTACCTGGGGGCGAGCCCTTCTACGAGGGCGTGAAGAATCTTTAAGGGGGCGTCAAGAAATTTAGAAATGTATTGCATCTGGATTTTCAGCTTAAACATTGATGAAAACCAAACAGCGTTGCTAGACTGATGTGCAGAGTGATCTCCGTTGTGCAGTGTCCAACATCAGACCTCAAATAACGAGATATTGCTAAGACCGAACAGTGCCAACCACATTGATATTTGGAAACACAATCACCCATTTTCTTGTGAGTTTCTTTTGTTTTTTGACACTTTGTTTTATGTGAATATTTTCCTCCATGTTATTGTTGATAGTTCTGGAGATTTGTTTGTTTGTACTTCCCATTTTAACAACATTTAGATGTTACGGGTGGCTGAGAATGGGTAAGTGGAGGGTCTGTCTTGCCATATATTCAAGTATGGAAAGGGGGCACACGAAAAAGGTTGGAAACCGCTGCTCTACTGCAACAGACATCAATATAACGTCTCCGCCTTGAGATCGATGGTCTGGCTGGGCCTTGTGTGTTATTCGTAGGTGGTCGGTCGACTGATCACCACCTAGTGTAACAATCCACGTTGGCTTCATCAACCGAAAAAAGGTGATTTTACTAAGCATTTATCGTTGTGCCTGGTCATGCAAGTCTTAAAGCCAAAGAGAATGCATATTATCTTGTGGACACTGTAGTTGCTATGACTAGTCCGGTACTAGAGTGAAGCAATGCCATGCGCAGCACATATCGCTAAGGGAAATATTGGAGAAACAAGGTCCACATCCTAAACAGGCTGCGGGACATACAATTGCTAACCAGAGCTTCCAGATACAAACATTTCACTATGGACACAAAGCTTTTGATTAGTCAACACAGAGCAGGAATAGTCAGTCGTATCCATTTGAGGCAGCTGAAGAATATACTGGGGCACCTATTCATCTGTCAGAGAGCTGTGCTGATAGTCTTTCAAAATGGACAATCAGAAAAAAACTGTCTAGTATAATCAGAGAGACAAAAAATACCTGTGTTGGTTTTCGACCTCTTGCAAAGGATGTTCAATTCCTTTTATTTGTGTGGGTGGGGGGAGGGGGAGGGGGGGTAGAGGGGTGGGGATGTTTAAACATGCATTGCATATGTATGTTCGGGAAATATGAGTACAGCATCTAAACAATATAGATTTGTGTCCTTCCATAGTGCGATTTCTATAAAATCTTTTGCCTATGCGAGTAATCGTGTTTCTATCTTTTTTTTTTTTTTTTTTGTAAAGTCATATTTACAGTTTAAATTTTTTTTTTTCCGTTTTGGCCTCTGAAAGGCTCTTCAAATAATGGTTGTAGATAATGCTTTATATTTGCAAATGTAATTGCATGTCTCTGCTATCAACAGCTACTCATTGCAACATGTATTTTTCACAATGGATTAGTTTACCACGAGAACACCGAGAAATCCGCCTCAAATAATTTTTTTTTTTAAGTTTGCTACAAACGTACCAAGAGTTATAAGATAAAGAAAATGAGAATGTATTGGGCACATCGAGAGTTGTAACAGACAGGGCATCACTAAAAAGGCGCTGCAATGTGAAACAAATAGGTTTAGGAAACAAGGACGTCCAACAATAATCATAAAACGAACGTGGCTGAGAGAGGCCATATGTTCTGAACTAGATTCCGTCCAAAATGTAGACACCATTTCAGAAGATGGAACAGAATAGACAACAAGACCACGAGCACTATGTAACTTATAACTGCACAACAAGTTGAATATTAATTTACAACCAAGCAATCATCGAGGAAATATAGGTAAGTATATATATATTTTTAAATCATTTACAGATAATTTGAACCTTATGTTATACCAGACTACGTTGTCATTATTATATTCTATGAAGAAAGACTAACTACTCGTACTTTGTCTTAGAAAAATTGTGAAATTTGTAATAGCCTAGTAGAGACCAAATCACAAAATTACTGCAGCAGAAGGCAAAAGAAATATGGCATCATCTTCTTGCCATGTAAGAAAAGCACAATATAATTGCGAAATAGTTGTTTTCCTGATAGTAATTCAAGCACCACATATTAATTTTACACTGTTGCTAAACTGACCATTATCTGAACAATCAGTCTGTCATATGTAATGTAAGCATTTAAAAAAATGACATCTGTATGTATATAGCATAAAACGTCTGCAGCGAGTCACTCTATACTTATTTTGTATCTGTTTTACTAGAATTATGAGTTGTTCATCTTTAATTTTGTACAATAATTGTTCAAACAACCTGTAGCGAATGTATTATTTTGGTATTTCTTAAATAAACTCGCACATTCCACCCACTCACAATCACTGCTGTTTATTTATTGACACTGTGTTTTCACAAAGAAATAAACACATATCTACAATAAGGTAATCTCGTATTTGGTTTCGCAGAAAATATAAGATTAAAGATATTCTCAATATTGACAGAGCAATATAATGGTCGAAGAGGTAAACAAATCTTACAGAGGGGAATACCCAACATCAGGTGACCCAGATAATGCAGTTACAAGAATTTCTTCATGGGTTCTTTATGCTGTGGTCTGTCAGATGATAAACTTATTTGGTATTGTGACAAACATCATCAACATCATCTGCTTCGTAAAGCTAGGTTTCAAGGACTCGATTAACGTCAGTTTGTTAGGTACAGTATAGAAATATGCATATAGCCTTGATGCATGTATTTGTATTCTTAAAATCTTATTTTAAATTTGGAAACAAACACTTCAATGTGGTTTGATTCTGTTATTGTTTTTGTTCGTAACCGTGATCTGTGCAGACCACATCTTTGATGGAGTGTGTCTATTCAGTCTGCCAGTCGAGTGAAAATTATCTGTGATGCCTTGAGTCTGTTGTCGTTTAGCCCATCAATTACTATATCTGTCCATAGTAATACCTTTTGCAAAGTTTTATATCATCATCATCATGTAGCAGGTCCTAAGCAGAACGTCGCTCTCATCACGGTCTGTCTGAAAGAAAGTCGATCTCTCGCCAACTCCCCCGCCTCATGTCCTTTCATACTCAAGGAGTCACTTATATCATGTGCCCATCTTCGTTTTGGTCGGCCCCTGCCCCTTTTTCTCCAATCATAGCAGAAAGCATGGTACCAGGAAGACATTTTAGGAGTTTTATATATATATATATATATATATATATATATATATATATATATATATACATATATATAAATATATATATATATATATATATATATATATATATATATATATATATATATATATGGGTATGTATGCATATATGTGTGTATGTATGTGTATTTGTTCGGCATTAAAACTGAAACGTGGATGTTAAGTTGTCGTCATCACTCGAAAGTTTACTGCCTTTAAAGGCACCTTTCGTTTCCTAGCCGTAATGGTCATAAACGGTTAGTTAAATGTTAGCTGCGAATCCTTTACAGGACGTTGCAGAACCAGCCACATCATGGTTTTGCTGTTGCGGTTTTTTTTTTTTTTTTTGCACATTTTACGTTGAGTAGTTTGCTATTGATTTCTGACTGGTAAGCTCTCGGTACCACTGTCGAAACAATCGCAAGACAAACCGTCCGCGGCTGGGATCGAACCCGGCACCCTGGCATTATGAAGATTGTTCGCAAGGCCTAAGCCACAGACGCCGACCTATGTGTGCAGGTCTTTTTTTCCTCAACATAAAACTAAAACATAAAATTACGTGTCTAAAACCTGTGTCTCTCGCATGCCAACCGAAAGTTCTTGAGAGTTCAACCAGCCGAAACGTATTTTTGCATTAAACTTGCCTAGAAAAAAAAAAAAAAACACACACACACAAGAGCCAAAAATATTAGCCGAAAAGTATTTCAAGATCATCGCCGGTGCTACTGAGTTCGTTCATTACGATGAAGCTCTTTGGATACTAGCTTGAGTTAGAACTCTTGTGCCCTGATATGTATCAGTTGTATAAAGAAACAAACCAGCCGCTCGTTGACTTGTGAAGCACAAGCAGTAAATAAAATGTCAATGGGTTATGCCTGAGAGTAGCCAGCTGTCGTTTACATCTAGATAAGTCAGTAGGGTGGTGACTGCCAAAATAGTTTCCTAATACAGACGCTGAAGGAATGATTAATTACCTGTAGTCCTCTGGCAAATAAGTAGTAGTTCCCATATATACATTGATAGATTGCGATACTGCTGGTATTGTCTCTCTAGCAGGTAACATTCCCATTGCTTTTGGTCACTGTTCTTGGTTCAATTGTGCATATGTTTCTGTTGAACTGTTGGTATGCTCTGTTTCAAAGTTACGTGTTAAAATGCTCCAAATTAGACCCCTTTGGACTCTTTTCGACATCAGAGTAACTGGGCATATAAGGTTAGAACTATATTTTATAGACCAACGGCACTCGGTGGGTGATGTGGCCAAAATCACCCCGGCCACCCTTATTTTCCAAGACTCTACCTGGTACCCATTTAAGGATGGGATGACATGGGAGCCAAGATAATTAAAAAAAAAAAATGCCTGTTACGACTTGAACCCACCACCTTTGGATTAGCATGCGAGCATTTAGCCATATTACACATATATTTTTTTAGTAATTGTTTATGCATTACATATTTTTTAAATTATTATTATCGAACACTTAAACAAGGTTTAAGCAACTGAAGCGTTCCCTAAATTCTAGTTCCTTGAAACTTTGAAGCGACTGTGCTCGTTCACCCAGTGTTTTGTGTGGTAGGCATCTCTATCTATTATGTTGTTTCATTCAAAACTTCTGCCTTGTCTGTCGTTGCAGGTTTATCAGTCTCCGATCTCGGCAGCCTAATAACAATGAGTTGGACATGCATGTCTCTATCCTTCACCGCCTTGGCTGTGGACTTACCATACGAAAACGTGGATGTCATTTATATGACAGCGGGTATACCCCATTTTGCATTCATCCGAGTCAGCAGTTGTATCACAGCAATGATTGCGCTGGAAAGATGCCTGAGTATCGTTGCTCCTTTGAAGGTTGTTGTTTAATATTATTTTAAGTATTACATTGTCTTATATTTTTTTTTAAGTGTTACAGTCAATGTGCTTAGGGGTTTGAGAACACTTTTACAATTTTCACATAAAAAGGACCCTTTTCCACGCCTTTTAGGCGTATAGCACAAATAAGGCTAGACTTATATTTTTATAGACCAAACTGCACAAAATGGGTGATGCAGTCAGCATCAGGCTGACCGCCTTTACTTCCCTGGACTGCACCCGGTATCCACTCAAGCTGGGTCGACCTGAATGTCAAGGTCATTTTTGAAAAATGTCCGGCTCTGTTAGGGAGCGAACATACGACTTTCCGATCCGCACTCGAGCGTCTAGCCGCTACGCCAATCGTGACTCCTAATCCACAAATACATGTCGACCCAGGAGCCAAGGTCATTTGCTTTTAAAACGCTCGGCGACGGCTACTCCCGTCCTCTGGCCTAATAGCAGCATGAATTCTGAATGAAATACGTAAGTTAAGTGAATGTGCAGTGTTGGTGTGTTTAATGTGTCGTTGAAGGCTTTCTATTAGCAACGTTCACTATTCCTTTGTGTTAGTGATTCTTACTGGTTCTACTTTTCGTTTGTTTGATTTATTATCACGATATCTGTGGGTGTGTCCTTGCAAATCCTTCGTTCCATTATTTCCCATCAGTTACAATGTACTCCAGTTTCATTTTATTTGGCGGGGAGGGGGTGGGGCGGGGGAGTGGGGTAGGGGGGGATTACGTACCCACATATTGTGGATTGCCCTCTTCTAATGCCGATAATCAGTAATATCTCTGGGAGTTTATTTATTAATAAACAACTTTACTGCGAGTTTTTGTGTATTTATAACTCGTCTGACTTGTGTACAGTGTTTCTTTAAGTGCAGTCTTATTTCAGATGAATTTGATTTGTTATGCTTTTTTTGGGTTTTCATTATTACAAGGGTTTTTATAAGCACGAAAATGTGGCAGTGAAAAAAAAAAAATATATTAGAGATCCCTTTTCACGCCTTTAGGCACATCGGGCATATGGAAAGAGCACCTACATTTTTACAGACCAATCGGCACAAGGTGGGTAATGTGTTCAGCATTACGCCGGCAATCTTTACCCCCAGGCATACATCCTTGTACTCATTTTAGCCTGTGTCTGTGTGTGGTTTCTAGGCAAATTTACGTTCAGTAGTTTGCCATTGACTATTCAACGGTTGGCTCTCGATACCACCGTAGAAACAAACGCAACGTGGTCTGCTGTCAAATCACCTGCAGCTGGGTTTGAACTCAGCACCCCGACATTACTAAACAACTACAGCAATGCATATCTCATGTGTATTTTGTGTTTCTATACAGGTAAAGTATGTTATAACACCTACCAGAGCAGCCGTAATCATCACTTGTATCTTTCTGATCTTCACCTTCAGTAGCAGTCCCATATACATTGTCAACAAACTGGGCAAAACGTTTTCAATAGTGAACAACAAATCCATTGTTGGAATTATTGCCACAGAAGACAAAGAACAGGTGGAAATGTACACCTTTGCAGTCAACAACTTTTTCATTCCTTTCTGTACATTTGTAATCGTCGCTGTCTGCACAGCCATCTTGTCAAACGAGCTACGTCACCAAACTGAATGGAGAAAGCAGACTTTATCCAGTCCCCAAGCTGACAAAATCTCAACCCGTAACTTAAAAGTGGCTAAAATGGTGGTGACAATTTCTACTTTATTTATCGTCTGTTTTGTTCCTTTTCCCATTATCATGCTTGCAGTAGCTTTTGAACCCGAGCTATCAATTCATGGGAAGTATGTGCACGAATCAATTTTAATGTGCGGCTTTACATATGTAATAGAAAGTGTGAATTCATCAATGAATATTTTTATTTACAAAAATATGAGTTTCAAATACAGAGAAACACTTCGAAAACTGTTCTTTCGACAAACATAATATGTACATTTAAATGGCACCAGTTGCTTCACATTGAACACCTGCGTCTGTAGATGGACGACTTAACAATTTTTTTTCGTCAAGTCAGGGTGAGGGTTGAAGTAACACACCAATGTATAACACTCTATTTTGTCATCAAACAATAATGTTGGCCTTGATATAAATCATGATTTTGATGCATATAGAAAGAGTATCAAATAACAGACGTATACAAATTTAACACATATACGAAATGAACTGCAGTAGCACTATGAACCGCTATGTATACTAAGAAGAGGGCGGAGAGATGCTGCTCAGACAGATCTACAACCAATAAGGTGACCAACTATAAAGACATAGACATAAACGAGGGTTTAAGAAAAAAAATACTTTCTTGCCTCTTTACTAATTAATAATGTTGTAGCAGTATACTAATATTAATCCTTAAACTTTAGTGATGTATACATTTTTTTCTTCTCCACATTCACTGGCTGTAAACTTGGCAGAAAATGTCTGGCTGTTTGTCAATTATAGATACATTAACATCACACATGCTAACCTCCTAAAAACAAGCGATGAGGTCTCCCTGTTACATTAGCATCTGCGTCCCAGCTTGTTTCAGTATGCTTTTTCATAGGTCTGAGCCTCAGGGTAGCTTTCCTTTCAGTGTCCCTAATGTGGCTGCACCAGGTTAGTTTTGTTGTCGAATTTTACTCCCAAATATGTAGGGTTATCTCTTTTGGAAAATTGTTGCCTTCTGGGTAGAGAACAACTAGTTCTTGCTTTTTGGACAGAGAGAAGAGAGTTTGGATGTTTTGTGACTGGTTTATTGTGACACCCCAATAGTCTGTCAATTTCATAACTGCGTTTATAGATTCATGGATTGTTGTTTTAGTTGTTCTTAAATTTTCAGCGTTTGTCCATTTGGCCAGGTCATCTGCATGGAAGGCCTTGTGAATGCGAGTCGTGAACTGTTTTTGGAAGTCATTGATGAAAAGCGTAAACAGGGTAGGTGATATAACAGCTCACTAGGGGACACCTTCTTGTAACCTGACCAGCTTGCTCTTGTGTTCTTCCAGTTTGAAACTCTCACAGCGTCTGTAAAGAAAGTCTCTAATCCAGGCAAACATATGCCCCTTTATCCCACTGTGCGATAGTTTTACTAAGAGTCTATTCATCCAGACCTTATCAAAGGCTTTGGTCAGGTCAAAGAAAGTCTCTAGCATTTTGTATTTTTTTCTGCAAAGCATCTTGAATTTCCTATGCGAGATAATATGTTTGGTCGTCAGTGCTTCTGTATCCCCTGAAGCCTGATTGAATGTCATCTAATATATTGTTTTCTTCAAGGAATTAAGTAACCTATTGTTACTAATCTTTTTGAGGTCTTTCCAAAGTAGCTTAGGAGGCGTGTGTGATGGTAACTAAATTTGTTTTCCTTTGGCTTTTCTTTCTATGCTATGGAGCCTATTTATGTCTTTTTTAATTTCTTAGTAAGTAGACCCTGGGTCCAGGATTGATTAAGTAAAGTCTAGGTCGTTGCCTACCAGCTAGTCTTAAGTGTACTATTCTTTTACCAACATAAGTTTTCCGACCTTCCTAAATGACAGTGTTGGCATGTGCGATGATTCTCTTTTATCTTCTACTGGCTCGCCTCATCGCACGCTCGCTGCCAACTCACAAAACCGACATCACACGACGAGCAGAAAAAATGGACGACTGGGAAACAACACGATACTGTTCCAGTACTTTAATCTTCCACTCGCGGCTTACACAGCCGGCACATGAACTTGACAACTGTCCAGGCACACATTATAATGCAAGAATCAATTATTACCTTCAAGCAGAAATCCCAATCGATTTACACTAACATCGTAAACGAAACACAACAGCCGTCCTGACAGATACACTCAGACGACCGGCAGACATATTACTGGCCAGCTTTCTTCGCCAAGTTGGACTGGAACAAATTCACTCAAAAACATCTGCTGAATTCACACATCATCCACCGCTGTCCATGCACACTGTTCCTAGGTCCAAAACGAGACTGCCCACAAACCTTTTCCTCGCTATTATATAGCCCTCTGATCTATCCTATTCTAGAATATTCTGGATTCATTCTCACGAATTTCCCACTGTTGAAAGTCGTCTCTGGCCCGTGATAATTCACATTTCACACAGATCCTGTGAACAATCATGTTTCA
>CAJHNH020002264.1:102500-116966 GCA_905116865.2 Candidula unifasciata | reverse complement strand
CCCACGTGGGCGCGCGACAAGTACGACAAGGATGTGTCCTATCACCCCTACTCTTCATCACATATATGGATAAAATTGCACAGGAGTCAAACCAAAACACAGATATTATAAATGTACTTCTCTTTACAGATGACCAATGTTTGTTACAAGAAGAAGAACAAAAACTACAACAACATGTTGATTCATTGCTCACTAACTGTACAAAATTTGACATGAAAAAAAACACCTCAAAAACTGAAGTAATGACCATAGGAAAGAAACACAGTAATGTAAGCATAAAGATCAATGACATACAATTAGAACAAGTTCAAGAATTCAAGTACTTAGGATGCATATTTACAGAAGATGGAAGACTCGATAAAGAGTTCCAAAAAGCCAATGCAGTCAACTACCAACTGGCCCCACTTCTTCGTCATCCAAAGATCTCGTTATCAGCCAAACAACGGATGATCAACAGCATTTTCATCCCTACGTTATGTTATCAGTGCCAAACGTGGACAATGAACAAATCACATATGCAAAAAATAACTACGTGTGAAATGCGATGTCTCCGAAAAGTCACCAACAATACACGAAGAGACAGAGTCACAAATGTCAGCATTAGATACAAAGTTGGAACAAGAGCATGCATGGAACATATTGAAAGACAGAGAATGAAGTGGTTTGGTCATTTAGTAAGAATGCACCCAGATCAGATTGCCTATAAGGCCTTTTACAATAGAACATCCGGAAGAAAGGCCAGAGGAAGACCCAGGAAAAATGGATAGATGGAGTAGCTGAATACGGCCAGAGGATCCAGAAAACTGTCACTGAAATCACGCGAGAGGCACCAAACAAATATTTTAAACCACGACACTGGGCTGCAACCCGGTAAAAGTGAAGAAGACAATAGATAGACAGACTTAATTGATTAATAAACAAGAATAATTTCTTCAACGGCCTCATCATTAAATTAATGTTGAGAGGAAATGTCCGTATTAGATATACACAGTCAGGAGAGGTGAAATAAACAAAGGGTACTCATGGCCAAGTGAGCATAGTCGGAGGGACCTACGATTATTTAGGCAGATACTGCCACACTAGGTTGGGTGTCCTAACTAGTTCTATGTTGAATGTTCTAACTAGTTTGAGTTTATGTGTCCTAACTAGCTTGAGTGTTTCTCCTTTCTAGCATGAGTTGTATGGCCTTACACGCCTATAAAAGACTTCACACAAAAATGCACACGAATCTAAGGTCACCGCCCTAAACGAGGGCGTCACGTAAAAGAAAACTAACAGGAAATACGACAGACTGCAACAAGGGTAGCCGGTGCCAAACTAAACGTCACATTTTAAGCAAAACATTCTGGTGCCGTCTTGCAATGTTTGTGGACTTACGCTTGTGCCGGATTACTAGGTCAAATGGAACTGGTTCTTTAGAATCACTTACTGAACGTTGAGTTTCGTTCTGCTGTATAACAGCAAGAAATCGGACTGATCAAATCATCGGTATACGTCTGGGCTTCCAGGTCGACCCAGCCTTGAGTGGGTGCCGAGTGCAGTCCCGGGAAAGTAAAGGCGGCCGGCGTGATGCTGACCACATCACCCATCTTGTGCGGATTGGTCTATAAAAATATAGGTCTAGCCCTATATGCCCTATACCCCTAAAGGAGTGGAAAGGGGTCCTGTACTTTTTAGTTTTACTTTTACAGGTCTGGGATCAAACTGATGTATGGACACTTCTCATTCACATATGGTTAGGGTGACCATAAGATCGTGAGCTGAAGGCGGTACAACCCACTAATATTTTTAGCTGAAAACGAGACATTATCCCAACATTTTGAGCGTAAAACGGAATACACCACTAATGTTTTGAGCTAAAAGCGCAAACATCCCAACTAGAAGATTTGAGCTAAAAGCGCAAACATCCTAACTAGAAGTTTTGAGCTAAAAGCGCAAACATCCCAGGTAGAAGTTTTGAGCTACAAGCGGAAACATCACAACTAGAAGTTTTGAGCTAAAAGCGGAAACATCCCAATTAGAAATTTTGAGCTGAAAAAAGGAAGAAAAAAAACAGCCCGCTAAATATTTGCGCTGACATTTCCATCAGGCCACCTAATCTACCATCCCCCCCCCCACCCCCTATTTTTTCAACCGTCATTTTTTCCCCTTAGATCACATTGTGAACTTTTTCAAGCCATTGAATGTAAAAACCTGTCCCAGACTGTAACACAGAACACCATCTCGCCATGTGGTGAAGTAAAATAAAACTGAAGCCAGAAACATAAACCAGAATAGATAAAACCAGAAAAAGTGAAAGTTTTCCAGAAATCCGACACCAATTTATCTGACAAGTCCATGTTGTTCGGCTTGATATCCAAACTCATTAAACACACTTTTTCATTACACATACTTTTATAAGTATGTTACTCTCTGTTTTCCTTGGGGATATGGGCTCCGGCACTAAAACAAGCATAACCTTTAGTGCGTGGGTTGAAGGCTGGTCGGTGGGGGAAAAAAGGGGGGAGGGGGTGCTCGCGCACAGTCACCTTACTTGTGTTTCAAGGAGTGGAGGCATCTGCGAACATGTAAGGAAACGTTGTGTAATCTTATATAAATATTAATAGCAAACTTATGCTTATATAGATATACTTGAAAGGAGAACATCTTTCTTGTGTTAGTGAAAAGGAAGTAGGTCGGTTGCTTGCTGATTACAGCTGTTTTCGGTTCAGCGGCTCCATCCTCCGCCCTTTCACCAAAGCGCCCATATTATGTCAGCGGCAGGAAGGAAGGGGGGGGGGGGTGAGGAGCTTAAATACTGCAACCCCTGGTGTCGGCGCCCAAGACTCAAGGTTCCGGAACCTATGTCCACAGGTAAATTCGCCTAAAACTCTTCGCTCTGGTTCCTAGGCCTCCAGGTAACGATGTCTAAGACTCCAAACTCCGGAGCCTGTGGTGCAAGCATAACGGTCAACATTTTATTGTTTTTCAAAAGGTTGCCAGTAAGTAACTGCCTTGTCCTGTTTAAGGCAACAGAGCAGTATTTTACTGTCTGCCCTTGAGTCAGGATAATCAATTAAAATTAAACATTTGAGGCCCGGTGATTTCGGTCACAGGTGTAGGGGAAAATTAAGGCCGCTGTGATGTGTATAAAGAGATTCGCCGGACCTCATCACCTTGGGGACTAGCGGATTTGTTATGGTTTGCGCTCACTCAGGCCACAGGTCATTGTCATGCGCTACCGATAATTCGCGCTGTCAGGGGATTACGGAGTTGGTACCCCCATAAAGGCCGAGCCCAGAAATAACCTGACCCACTTCAGCCCATTCCCGATGCATGGATGAGAGTGTCCATCAAAAACACATTTGGAACATAAGTGAAGCCCATTGGATGAATATTATAGTACAGGCCAAGCATTGCTTCTAACGTCCGTAAACCGAAATTCTTAGTGCATGATTGATTAGACTCTAAAGTCCGTCAGTCAAGTGTTTTATGACATAACAGAAAAGTTTAGATGTCTGATCATCGAATGACCTACTTACTGTGTGACAGATAAAGGTCAAATGTCCGCTAACACTGGCCCCCACCGGCATCAGTGTCGGGACTAGAGGTCCAACAATCAGATTTCTACTCTTGGACTGACAAGGCTCGCATAGCCGACAGTAATTGTCCTTTTGTTTGACAGAAATATACAGATATTTGCTACCACTGGCCTCTCTCTCTCTCTCTCTCTCTCTCTCTCTCTCTCTCTCTCTCTCTCTCTCTTCTCTCTCTCTCTCTCTCTCTCTCTCTCTCTCTCTCTCTCTCTCTCTCTCTCTCTCATCGGAATATCGGAATCATAAGGGAGAGCCATGCCTGGCGCAAGCTTTTCCCTTACTGCCATGCCAAGGGCTTTAATGCAACTATATTAATGGTGCCAAACGTGCCTAGGAAAATTGTATCCATCCATGTAGTCATCGTAGTACCTAATCTGCTGATTGGTTCCTGGTTGTTTCTAAATGGGCGCAACCTTGATCATTGGGGTGCTCAACATAGGCATGTGGGGTGAATCAGACATTTGGATAATGGAGAATAACGATATACTCCCCCTGCCTTCCCTTGAGACACTTTAAGGCCACTGTGATGTATATGAAAAGATTCTCAGCTCACGCGTCAGTAGGATCTGTGCTGGTTATACAGATCCTTACGCGGTACTCCTACAACACGTCCTCGTCGTACGCTATGTTGTTGCTGGCATCTTCCGACTTTCCAGACGATACTAGTATATTGCGCTATAATGAAGCATGGGATTCACAGCCCATGGCGATGGCGAGTGTGACTAGCAAGACCCACTCGCGTAAACAAACATCGTTCACCAATTATAGCATGGGATTTACATCCCATGGCGATGGCGAGTGTGACCAGCAAGACCCGCTTGCGTAAACAAAGGTCTTTCACCAATTACAGCATGTATTCACAGCCATGAGGATAGCGAGTGTGACTAGCAAGACCCACTTGCACCCACTTGCATAAACAAACGTCTTTCACCAATTAAAGCATGGGATTCCAGGTCCGTTGTTGCTATGATTTATATTTAGTGTGTTTCTTCTCAGACGCTCAGCTCTCACCCTTTCTGCAAGAACTTCTCCCGTAATTCTCATTCCCTCCCTGATCTGCGCCCTCCTCAACACGGTCTTGGGTATTGTGTTGCCCCGAATCCACCTCAATACCTGTATCATTCATGTTCTGCTTGCAAACATCTTTGTATCGTGGTAGAGGTCATCCTCGGCGTCTTCTACTCATCTGTAATTCACAACAAAGGGTGTCCTTTGGGGCTTTACCATCCTCCATTCTTCAGGTATAATCCAGCCACCAGAGCCTTCGTAGACTGAGTATTGAGAAAACTGTTGTTATGTCTACTCTCTCCAATATCTAAATGTTTTTTATCTTGTCTTGCCACTGAATGTTAAGCATTATTCTTAGACCTCTCATGCGAAAGTTTTGTAACCGTTTCCCCTGTTTGTAACTAAGTTTGTTTGTTTGTTTGTTTGTTTGTTTGTTTTAGTATCCAGAAGCCATGAGTTGTTAACCCTTAGGTTCGGTATTATGGATATCGCAACCTTTCTGCCTTGATTCCATTGTAAATACCGTAAATCTGGGAGAAAATGTGGCTTTCCTGCCTACCCCCGGGATTGAACCCGGACCTCGAAGAGTTCGTCACGCGGTCTCCGCGCAATCCGCTTTAGCCAACTAAGCTAGAGAGCCGGGTGTAACTAAGTTTCAGTGCAATTATAAAGAGAACACTGAAGGACAGTTAAGAACTTCCTCCTATTCATAGCACAACGTCTAGCAGTAGGGTAGAGAGCAAATGTTGTCCATGCATCAATATATCCTCGCTCGGTCTGCCTCGTGTGCCCCCTCGCCTCCCCACCCCCCCCCCCCCCCCACCCACCCCCCAAAGGTGACACCAGTACGTTGGGAACAAAACAGGCTGCAGAAGCTGCCGGATCTGACTAGTAGTATTCATTTTTCCGCCTGTCGCAGCTTCCTTTCTAGACCAGCTGCCAGCCAGGTTAAGAGCCATGTCTGTCCTGCTATAACATAAACTTTCGAGGTTGCATTTCCTCTTCTTAAGATGTTAGGTTTGTTATTCACCAAACAACATTCGGCATAAAAGAAGACAGATGGTACCGGCTATTTATAGTGTAGCCCAGTCATACCTGCGGCGTCTGTGGCTTAGGCGTTGCGAGTCCGACACGTAATCCAGCGTACCGCGATCGAAACTCACTGCTGGCTGCATGGATTTTTATCATGGTATGGGGCGTCGCTGGTCGACCCAGCCTAAAATGGGTACCAGGATGGGCTGTCCTGGAAAATTAAAGACAGTCGGCTTTGATGCTGACCACATTACCCACCGAGTGCTGATGGTCTGTAAAAATATGGAAAGCTTTTCCCTTATGCCCGATGCGCCTAAAGGCGTGGAAAGGAATCTTTACTTTACTTTTTACCTTCTTTACTCAGTCATACCTGACCGAGATGTGATGTGCCCTACAGGGTGATGACACCTGTTTGCCTAAACCGAGTTGGGAGAGAATCTCGTGCCACTAGTCTACTCTGGCTGCCCTGTGTGGGTTCTCAAGGGGCATCAGTAAAGAACATAATAGGGATACGGAGGACACCACACACACCAGCCTTATGTCCCACGAAACACTGACTAAAGTTATCTAACAGGAACGATCAACGTCTGCTTTCAAACTCCCAGTATATCTGCCCGAGAGGTCAGAAACCACATACTGCAAACATTTAAGACAGTAAAACGGATCTAAACACAAAACTTAGGTCATAGAACAAAGCCAAAGTCCAAACAGACAACAGTTAGAACGTTTGGCCGGAGCTCGCAGCTGGCGAATGCAAACAACAATTAATTGTTTTAATTAAAACTCTTACCTCCCGCCCGTTTCTCCAGCCAGTTCACCTGTGTGACAATTTCTGTCCTAGCGTGTCGTTTATAGCCAGTAAATTAAAGTCTACACAAGCGCCAGTAATTTATTGTCTACAATATTGTCGTGTTTGTAGTCGAAATGAATTGAAATTCAGGTGATCGCCTTCATTTCACTGGGCTTTATCCCACATTCGATCTCTCTTCGCATAGAAGTTTTTGATCTGTCGAAAGTGTCACATACAGCAGGAACTTTGCATTGTCAATACTCAGTAACAAATGTACTCTCGAACCAAATGACGTAGGCTGTGAAACGAACATACAATCTTCAAATCGAGGCAACGATTGATATTTTCTTTTTGTTCTACCTTCTATCCTCAAATGAAGCTTTGGTCCTCAACCAACTCACGCCATGTCGTTTTATCCTTCGCTATTCCCTGCAGTGTTTCCAATGTTTTACCTGTGTTTGTAACTTTACTCTCTAGCTCCATTCTCTATGTGTTTTGGGTGTGACTTTATTTGTGTGCCCCTGTGGGTTCCAGTGTAAAGACATTCTAGTTATATCGTTCTTACAGGTTTTTCAACGTGTGTCCTATCCAACGCCATCGTCTTTTCATCACCTCCTAGTTCACAGGAATTCGTTTAGTTCTTTCCCAAGCTCTGCATTAGTGATTCTATCATACCAATGATTCCCTCTATATTGCGCAGCATCAGTTAATGAATGTTTGTAGTTTATTTGTAATTAACTTCGTTCTTGTCTATGTTTTAGCTCCATATAACGATGATGATCTCACATTAGAATTACAATTCTTGAATTTAGTATTAGTTTTAATTTCTTTTAACCTCCACACATTTTCTAGTGATATGAAAGCTCCTATTTAATTTGGTATTCGCAGTTTAATATCTCTGTCAGTTCCCCCCCCCCCCCCTTTTGCCCCCCCCCCCCCCCCCATCTTTGTCTACATTACTGTGCAAATCGATTTACGACTGCAGGTCTTTGAGTGGGGTGCGGTTAAGAGAATTTATCTTACTTTTTGCTTGATTTATTCTCATTATATTTGTCTCTCCGTTATGGATTTAAAACCTAGCTGTTGTGATTCCGCATCAAGTATATTTAATTTATCTTTCACTTGATTACATTGAGTGGGAGAAAACATAAACATTAAGGAACAGGACTGCAGTCCAGATTTGGTCGAACCTAAACTTTCCGCCGGAGTTAACAGCCGGTGAACGCAAAGAAGAAAGAAGAAGAAGAAGATTAACGAAGTCCAGATGAGTAAGATGTTTTGTAGGGATCCACTGAATTCCATTCTTAGTGTTAGCAGTTGTCGTCCTTATAATCCAGTAAAAATAGGAGAGATGACACAAGTCATTCCGGTCGCAAACCTGTTCTTATATCGAATTTATCTGTTAGCTTTCCCTCACTTGACCTCATCACCACCTGTGTGCACGCGCAGTTTACCGCTCATGCTTTAGTGTTTTTGTTTTCTTTACGTTCAAAATAAGCATATTATTACTATAAGTTCATTCATTCGTTCCCATGTTTCACCAGCCACTTCTATAGAAGAACATACTGCAGAATCAGCTAATAGAAACTGCATTACTGGAAATCATTCATGTATTTGGGAAATGTTAAATAAAAACATGTTCCAGAAAGGATGGCGGGGAGACCTTTATACATAGAAGGACAGCACCACAAGTTGTTCCTATACTGCATTTATTTCAGAAGTACTAGTGCTGTGAGCTGCAGCAGCCCTGTCATGGGAAGATGACGCTTCATCTGCTGATCTCAATACCTCTTAATTTAAAAACTGCATTTTGGCATTTCTCAGTCTGAGGATTAGGAAGTCCCTTCTACAGTCTTCAAGTGCGTGACCGAAGAGGTACAACACACAACGGATCTAGAGGTGACAATCTGAATGAAAAACCCTAAGCCTATGGTGGACCTACGTGCCCATGGGCTGAATGACTGTGGGTTATACAGTCGTGAACGTGGGACGTCTAGTTAGCGGGTGGGGCGGCGCCAG
The DNA here is from genome assembly GCA_905116865.2 of Candidula unifasciata. NCBI lineage: Eukaryota > Metazoa > Mollusca > Gastropoda > Stylommatophora > Geomitridae > Candidula > Candidula unifasciata. The sequence continues at coordinate 108,542 of CAJHNH020002264.1, read as the reverse complement.
GCGTATTGATTCCGTCAGGACATCCCCTGCCTCTTTCCTAGCAAGCAGGTAATACAAGGGTGACCGTTTACTTCCTGCACAGAAAGTTTATTTTCTATGGATTTTTATATTAAATATTACAAAGAATCATCGCCGGAGCTACAGGGTGCGTGCTCTGTGCTTAATACCTTCTTCAGATGGCAAAGAAGAGAGTGGAAGGAGGAAAAGACGAGGCAATGGAGAGAGTGGGAGGAGGAGACGGCGAGGCAATGGAGAGAGTGGGAGGAGGAGAAGACGAGGCAGCGAAGAGAGTGCGAGAAGGAGAAGACGAGGCAATGGAGAGAGTGGGAGGAGGAGAAGACGAGGCAATGGAGAGAGTGGGAGAAGGAGAAGACGAGGCAATGGAGAGAGTGGGAGGAGGAGAAGACGAGGCAGCGAAGAGAGTGCGAGAAGGAGAAGACGAGGCAATGGAGAGATTGGGAGGAGAAGACGAGGCAATGGAGAGAGTGGGAGAAGGAGAAAGCGAGGCAATGAAGAGAGTGGGAGAAGGAGAAGACGAGGTAATGGAGAGAGTTGGAGGAGGAGAAGACGAGGCAATGGAGAGAGTGGGAAGAGGAGAAGACGAGGCAGCGAAGAGAGTGGGAGAAGGAGAAGACGAGGTAATGGAGAGAGTGGAAGGAGGAGAAGACGAGGTAATGGAGAGAGTGGAAGGAGGAGAAGACGAGGCGAAGGAGAGAGTGGGAGGAGGAGAAGACGAGTCAGCGAAGAGAGTGGAAGGAGGAGAAGACGAGGTAATGGAGAGAGTGGGAGGAGGAGAAGACGAGGCAAACGAGAGAGTGGGAGGAGGAGAAGACGAGGCAGCGAAGAGAGTGGAAGGAGGAGAAGACGAAGCAGAGAAGAGAGTGGGAGGAGGAGAAGACGAGGCAAAGGATAGAGTGGGAGGAGGAGAAGAAGAGGCATCGAAGAGAGTGTGAGGGGGAGAAGACGAGGCAATTGAGAGAGGGAAGAGGAGAAGACGATGCAATGGAGAGAGTGGGAGGAGGAGAAGACGAGGCAATGGAGAGAGTGGGAGAAGGAGAAGACGAGGCAATGGAGAGAGTTGGAGAAGGAGAAGACGAGGCAATGGAGAGAGTGGAAGGAGGAGAAGAGAGGCAATGGAGAGAGTGGGAGGAGGAGAAGAGAGGCAATGGAGAGAGTGGGAGGAGGAGAAGACGAGGCAGCGAAGAGAGTGGAAGGAGAAGAAGACGCAATGGAGAGAGTGGGAGGAGGAGAAGACGAGGCAATGTAAAGAGGAGAAGGCATAGAAATAGGAGAGCCGTAATTTATGAAATGTGGTGAAAAACGGTGCGTCTGGGATTAGGGCATTTTAGAGTGTGTCATTTGAATTGTAGTGGAAGCAAAGAGGACCTGTACTGGAGAAACTGATTTATGACTTTGATATCATCATGCTGCAGGAATTAAACAAAGGTATATATGAGTGTCCTGGGTACATTAGTTACATAAATCCGACTGGACAGGGAAGACATGGACAATGTCTGCTGGTGAAAAATGGGGTGAAGAATGGGGTGAAGAATGGGGTGAAGAATGGGGTTCTTGACCTGGGCCGGTGGAATCATAGTTCACTAGAGGTTCAGGAGGATATACAGAAAGATAATCGGGGAAGAACCTGGAATTTAGTAAATGTTTACGCTGCTGTTGAATCTCTTGTCACAAATGAACATCGGGACTAGCTCAAAGAGTTGAAGGAAATTCCTGGTAATAGGCTTCTCATCTGTGGGGAAAACTGACAAGGAAATGCATTAGCAGAGGCTCTGGTAGATGCAGAGGTAGTCTGTATAAGTGACGGTAGGCCAGCTCGAATGGCAATAAGACCTGGTGATGCAGACACGGCCATTGATTCGGCATTTGTTACCCAGTTCGCACTGCTGGACACAAAACGGAGTGTCCAAGGTGATAATGGGAGTGACTATGTGCCATGCTCAGTCTTGATTTCTGAAGCTAGCAAAATCAATGTTTTGAGAACGCACGAGACATTTAAGTATGAGAGGAACAGCACCCTTCTTAGACGCTTTCCAGAAAAGGTATGCAGCAGAACCACCATCTCTGCTTTTGTGCAGGCTCAATGCTGGACCCAAGAGGTAGAACACGCATGGAGAGCAAAGCGAGCAGCAGTTAAGAAATTACAGAAAGTCCGAAGGACACCTCACAGGTTACAAGAGGATGTAGAGAAGCTAGAAAGGGTTAGAAAAGGAAAAGTTGAAGATTTCAAGCGTTGTGCAGCAAATGCAAAGAAGGCTAAAAAAAACATTTTATGATCGAAGTTGGAAATGGGGGGGTGGGGGGGGGGGTGGGGGGGGGAATAGATCACTGGTTAAGCTTTGGAGACTATACATGCACAGGAAGGAAGGCATTATATACACTGATAATGATATACCAATGACAACAGACAAAAAGAAATGGGGTTCATTTTTGAAGAGATGTATAGCCCCAACTTATCATTATGATAGGGAGCTTATAAATTCAGTTAGATATATCTGTATAATACAATAAATGATAATTATTTTTATAATATTATTAGGGTGGAGGATATAAAACATCTATTACAAAAAGCAAAGGACACTGCGCCTGGGCCAGACAGATTCAGGTATGCCCACTTGAAGAGCATGAGTGATAAAGACTTCAGGAAGATGGCTTTTTACTTCAACCAGAGCATCAGAACAGCTTCAGTACCCTAGGAATGGGTACACATCATAATTCCACTTCCACAACTAGGCAAAGATCATTCCAATCTCAGCGGTTTCAGGATTATCAAACTACAAAATACTTTTAGCAAAGTGATAGAGAAGATTTTCGCTGTTAAACAAAAAGTGTTTTTGGAAAGGGAAGAGCTCTTGCCAAAAGGTTTGGGTAGTTACCGGCCACGGAAAGGTACCTGGCGCAATACAGCTACTTTTGCGTTTGATGTTCATGAGGGGTTCCATAACAGACTGGAGACAGTTGTGGCAGCACTTGATCTTGAGGATGCTGCAATAGAGTCAAAAAAGATATTTTGATTCCTGCACTCGTGGAGAATGGGAGTTTGCCTGTGGTTTGTGAACTGGATAACAGCTGTCCTGCATTCACCTATGGTTGCCCTTCGTCTGGCTACATGGACCTCAGAACTATGTAATATTGCCCCAGGACTACCCCAGGGTTCTACAATTTCACCATTGTTCTTTAATGTGTATACAAGCAAGATTGCAGAACGTGAATCAGCAGGTGTTGGAAGGATATTGACATTTGCTGAAGATCTTCTTGCACGTAGGCAGGGGAGAGATAGGCAATGGATAGCCCACAAGCTACAGGCAGGGGAGAGATAGGCAACGGATAGCTTACAAGCTACAGGCAGGGAAGAGATAGGCAATGGATAGCCCACAAGCTACAGGCAGAGGAGAGACAGGCAACGGATAGCCCAAGAGCTACAGGCAACTGTAGACAAAGTGACTGGTGTGCAGAAATGGGTGCTGTCATCAACTCAGAAAAGGCGGCTGTTTTGTGGTGCTCTCTGGACAACAGAATTGTAAAAGCTAACGTTCAAAATCTCACAGTTAATAACAGCAACATCAAAAGAAAAAGCAAACTGAGGTACCGGGGTATCATTTTCGATAGAAGTCTGTCCTTCAGGAATCATGCGGATGCAGTTACGGTGAAATGCCAAAAAAGATTATGACAGCAATGGACATGGAACAAATAAAATTGTTCACAATGTTCCAGCATGTGATCCTGTCAGTGATAGATTATGGACTTGGAATGCTTACCATAACAAAGAGTCAGCTGATGAAACTTAAACGCATACAGAATGAAGCCATGCGTGTAATTCTGGGATGTTGAAGAGATACCCGGGTAGTATGTATGTGATAGATACTTGCACTGCTTTCTACTGCAGATAGGCTCAAAGTTCTGCAAGTAATGTCATATCTCAGAATAGATGCGGACAAGAGGCACCTCCTGCATGTAGCCCTGGATAGAGCTAAGGGTCACAGACCGGAAAGAGGAAAGTCTTGGATGGCTCTAGCAGAAGACACATTAGGACATGTGTGCAGGCTTGATAAATTTGGGCGAGGAGAGGAGTGGTCGAAGTGTCCAATCAGGTTTCAAACTTGTGTAGGGTTCTTATCACTTTGGGACGTGAGTGCAGGGACTGGCCAGCTGGTGCTGCAGAATCAGAAGTTCACCAAATGAACCATGACAATTCCCGCCTAAGTGATGTGATTACATTTACTCTGTGTTTAGAGGCAGACGAAGTGCATGGGGGTTCATACCGAAGGCGAATGGACGTCGCTTGGTACAACAAGGCCTGGTATATGATATAACAACGTCTAGTTTGAGAATGGATGTGGGGGCAGTAACTGCTGCCTTTCGCTGGCTTGAGAATCAGCTGTACACACATGTCGTCATTGTAACTGACTCACAGAGCATACTGAGAAAGGTGAAGGCATGCTCCGTGCAGAGTGGCAAGCATCACTTCAGAGGTCTCACCACTTGGTGAAAAATTGATGTACGAAAACCTGGATGTTGCAAGGGCCCCTTTTAGAGTGAGTTAACAATGCCCAGGATCAGATAGATCAGTACTGTCTGGGGAGAATGGCACTGCGAGGAGTTACAAGGGGATCTGGCCAACGCTCGACACTCAGGGGAAAGGCAAAACGGATGTACAGTTACTTGAAACCATCGGAATATTAACTTTTCGCTTGCTGATGAAGATGGTGACGGAGCGCTTAAAGGGGTGTCGCGATTGATGTCGATTCCTAATTCAACATTTAACAATCAACATTTAAACTGAAGTTACTTTGTCTATTTCGTGTGCTTGATCTGGTGTATCTCACATTTACTTTATTGTATATTGTACTTAGTTAATAACAATTTAGGAACATTTTAAAGTACAAAGATGGGATCACGATACGATCTCTTTCTCTCTCAGTCAGTCATCTTAACCCCTTTAACCCTATAGTTTGTTGTTTGTAGTTCTGCTGTGATTCCCCTATTGTACTCCTCCCTTGTAAAAGGCAACAATGAATGGAAATATAATCAGAAGCTGTTTAATAGTTTATAAATTGGTTTTATTGTATCATTTTCTTCCATATATTATCAATAGGCAAGGCGTTACATACTTGTTTCGCAAATATTCTTTAACAATACTTGATTACTTATCATATAATGGACACACATTTCAAAATATTTCACATACAAATTATATGGACACAAAAACATATTCACTTTGTGTTTTACCAGACACTGATTATAGGTTACATAATATTTACATAAAGTGAAAAGTAGTTTTACAATGGTATGGCACAACATTTCTGTTATGTTGAACATTTATAAAATATAAAAGCAGTTGGGTAGATTGGAAGGAATAAACAGCTGTATAATTATTTATGGAGATAAGTATAGAGTTAAACACTTTTACAAACAGTTATTCACACATTATTAACAGACACACAACAAATGTTTTCCATTTATTTAAAGTCGGAGTAGTCATCTTCTTTTTATAAGCGAACAAGAAGGTTCTATATAGACAACACCTCGTCTGGGTTGTTGGTGTTTTCTTTCACGTCAGAATACAGCTCTGTAGTTGTGTTTGTCGGCTGTTTGAGTTGGCGACTTTTTCTTAGGGATAACAGGTGTTAATTATGTATGGGTTAGTCTTTAATAATTCCAAGTCTGGCACTGGTAGTACAGTGTTTATAATCTATTTCTTGGGTTCATACTTATGTTTGGTTGTCTTGGTAAAGAAGTCAGTTCCTTCTCATTCTCCTTCTCCTCCTTCTCCTCCTTCTCCTCCTTCTTCTCCTTCTTCTTCTCCTTCTTCTTCTCCTCCTCCTTCTTCTTCTCCTTCTTCTTCTCCTTCTTCTCCTCCTTCTTCTCCTTCTTCTTCTCCTTCTTCTTCTCCTTCTTCTTCTCCTTCTTCTTCTTCTCCTCCTTCTTCTCCTCCTTCTTCTCCTCCTTCTTCTCCTCCTTCTTCTCCTCTTTCTTCTCCTCCTTCTTCTCCTCCTTCTTCTCCTCCTTCTTCTCCTCCTTCTT
>CAJHNH020002264.1:57500-95000 GCA_905116865.2 Candidula unifasciata | reverse complement strand
TCACGTAGATTGTGGTGTGGCATGATCGCTTAGGCCAATCGGCGAGGCACTGTATGATGAGGATTTTGTCGGCCTCTGGGCTATCTCTGACTTTGATATTGTGTGTGTGGTGTGTGTTTGTTGAGTGAAACTGAACCCCACTAGGGCCGCACACAGCAACACTCTGTGAAACTGAACCCCACTAGGGCCGCACACCGCAACACCCTGTGAAACTGAACCCCACTAGGGCCGCACACAGCAACACTCTGTGAAACTAAACCCCACTAGGGCCGCACACAGCAACACTCTGTGAAACTGAACCCCACTAGGGCCGCACACAGCAACACTCTGTAAAACTAAACCCCACTAGGGCCGCACACAGCAACACTCTGTGAAACTGAACCCCACTAGGGCCGCACACCGCAACACTCTGTGAAACTGAACCCCACTAGGGCCGCACACAGCAACACTCTGTGAAACTAAACCCCACTAGGGCCGCACACAGCAACACTCTGTGAAACTAAACCCCACTAGGGCCGCACACAGCAACACTCTGTGAAACTAAACCCCACTAGGGCCGCACACAGCAACACTCTGTGAAACTAAACCCCACTAGGGCCGCACACAGCAACACTCTGTGAAACTGAACCCCACTAGGGCCGCACACAGCAACACTCTGTGAAACTAAACCCCACTAGGGCCGCACACAGCAACACTCTGTGAAACTGAACCCCACTAGGGCCGCACACAGCAACACTCTGTGAAACTGAACCCCACTAGGGCCGCACACAGCAACACTCTGTGAAACAAAGCTCAAGTAAAGGACATGTGTTCACATCTCTAGACGTTCTGGTCATGTAGGGCTAGGTTTTACAGACCATTCAGCACTTGATGGGCTATATGGTCACCATCACGCCGGCTACATCGATTTCCCAGGACATTTCCGAGTACCCACTCAAGTGTGGGTCCACCTTGAAGCCAAGATAATGTTTGCCAACCACCCCCCCCCCCCTGCACCCCCCCCCCTGTAAGAACTGGACCCCACAGGCTTCCGATCTGGGGGCGAGCGTCTAGCCGCTACAGCACAGCAGCTTCTGTGAAGCAACGAACAATGAGAAATTACTGGGAAGAGAATCTCCCGGTCAAGTCACAGAAACCCCGTAAAACACATTTACAGTCTAAATAATTGCCCCAGACGGCTATAAATGAGTCCAGCTGAGTCCAGCTGAGTCTGGCTGTAAAATCAAATACAGAGACATGTTAGATGTTGTATGGGTAGCGGCTGGCAAAGCGGTGCCAACGTCAGGCTTTCATGCAGACGACACCCTGTCGGGGTAAAATCAAATATCCTAACATGCACAGTCCGTGGCGACAGCACTAGCAAGGCGACCCTAAACCCGCTGACTCGTGGTCACTCTTAAAAAAAACCGCCCTAAATAATAATAATAACTCCAGAGGGGAGCAAGCTTAACAGGAGCTTTACCGATCATAAGTAAAAGGGTTCCTTGTCGACAATTGATTCGGCCCAATAGCCTCCTAAACTTGTTATACATTCTCAGAGGGTGGCTGACCTTGGTCAAGACGCCAGGTCTCGGCCTGCTGCGGACAATCCAAATCGAACAAGACGAAAAGGTGGTTGTGCAGCTGGTATTATTAGGTTTAGTGCTTTATATATATATATACATACACACACACACACACATATATATATATATATATATATATATATATATATATATATATATATATATATATATATTACTATCACGTAGCAGGTCTTTTGCAGAACGTCGCTCTCATCACGGTCTGTCTGAAAGAAACTCTGTCTTGCGCTAGTTTCCTCGCCACATGTACTTTCATACTCAAGGAGTCACTTATATCCTGTGACCATCTTCGTGTTTGTCAGCCCCTCCTTCCTGGTACCATGCTTTCTGCTAATATTTTTTTTTTTTCAAATGGCGCTTGATATGACCAAAACATTTTACTTCTGAGACAGGAAGTTGTTTATTTGCCAATCTTTTTTAATGTTCAGGTCTTTCAAGATGTCAGTATTTCTCCTATTCTTTGTCCAAGATATTCTAAGGATCTTTTTATAGCATTTCAGCTCAAAATCCCCTAATCTCTTTATCAAAGACAGGGAGATAGTCCACGATTCACATCCGTACATTGCTACATGGAAGATGCATGCTCTCAAAATGATAGTTTTCATCTCCTTTGGTGCTCAACCAAAGACTTTTAATGCTATTGAATATATATGTGTATATATATATATATATATATATATATATATATATATATATATATATATATATATATATCTGTGTGTGTGTATGTGTGTGTGTCGCTGCAACAGCAAATTAGCCGCATAGCTTAACGAACAAAGTGACTAGCTTACGTTTGGCTCCTTGAATAGACGCAAGCAGCGGAGAGGGCTTCTAGCTGGCTTTGGCCGTAACGGAACGTCGTATGGGATGGGTCTCGGTAGACTGGTCTGAGCGCCTAGTGGGGGCAACCTTTTCACCCCCTTAAAGCCAACGATAACAACGTCTGCCAGTGTCTCTCTACCATGTACCAAAGTCTAACGTCTATTCGAGGAACCAAACGTAAGCTTGTCACTTTGGTCGTAAAGGTGGGTGGCTTATTTGCTGCTGCAGCGACACAGTTTCTGGTGTATATCAGACTTCTATCCTATAAGACAACATCGAAAAATGAGAAGACTTGAAACAAACAGTGGTGACCGACAGTTGATTGTGTGGTGTTTTTATTGTCCACAGTCTGTGTATTTTTGTCCACTCATTCCGATGTTTTTGTGGACTCAACGTAATGCAATTCTATGTGTCAGTATATATTAGTATCGGTCTGTCACGATCGCTTGCTGAATCACGAGCCCAAGACTATGATCTCTCTAATCGTCTGTTATATGATATGTGTCACAAACTTCCAACAAGTGATGGAGGTTTAATCCCCGAGCACACGGGGAACTCTGGCGTGTCAACAGACGCAGCCACGGCCTGTTGTTTACTCAACTTTATTGGCTGCGAGGACTAGAGTGTATCCCTGTTTGATGTGCAAGCCACTGTTATTTAAACGTGGTGTAATGTTAGTCTTAGATTTAGTATCGACATTTTTAGTGTCTGGTTTTCAGGTAGGAATTGATTGTGGACGACTATAGTTCGTTCAGAGATTCATGAACACTTTTGCAATACATAGTGTCAAAAACTACCTGTTAGATGGCCATTTTTTGTTTCAGTCTTTGATTATCCATGAGGCAAAAACAGTGCTATTCTTGACTTCATAGATGCCCAGGATTTTGCTAACTAGGCAATTGCTCTGACCTTTTCGAACCCTTGTAAAAGAATAAGAATGAAATTTTCATTTACAATAAACACGCTAATTTTAAGTTCACTTGTTTTCCTCCTAGAGATTTATCTTACTGATGGCATATCAAGTCTAATCGCCAGTTTTCTTCGTTTATTTGAGTCATAAATATCACAATATGAGTGACCCAGCTGATATTCCTGGCGGAAGTGATGATACGGTAATCGGTAACTTCTGCATAAGTTATAAATTTAGAAATCAGATAATGCAGTTGAAGTCTATGTCAGTTTTGATAGGCCAGCCACATTACACAATAACCCAACACTAATTTGTTGAAACTCCTTTAGCTAAACAAGCTTGAACGATATCTTATTTTAAGCTCGGTTTATCAACAGTATGACTGTACAACAAAATCGTGAAATTACATAGTTTTTCTTTGACTCCTTGTTAAACCTGTGTGCTTATTAACATTACTTCTTGCAACTTAATGAAAGTAAACCTTCCAAAACTCTACCAAGACAGTTTCCGGATTTGAAAAATGCATATTTTGTAAAAAGGAAAAAAATGACATTCTTAATTAGTGAAGATATATTTCATTAACCTCATGGATGTCTGGATTAAGCATACTATAGCTGATTACAGTCGGTTCGTTAGTTACCAAAATATCCAAATCTATTAATGTTCCTGAATTTCTGATTAGCAAGAATCTTGAAGCAAGGATTCACGTAGATTCTTAGCGTGTACAGACACAAGTGCGGATGCTCAAGTGAAGTGATGTTGATTATAAAAACATTACACGATATACAGAAATGGCAAACGATTAAAAGGAAACGAGAGGATGAAAGAAAAGTGCTTGCAACAAGCAGGAACACAAAATATTATTAAAGAAGATTTAAACAGACGAGGGGAATGTATTATAGTGAAGAGAGGCATGGGATAGTTGAAATACGCACTGGGTGACATGAGGAAACAAAAATAGAAATAATGTGGAGAGAGAGAAAGAACGAAATAAATTTTCAAAGGGTTACACTTTGGGCACGCAGGCACCCATACTCACACGTACACTCATGCATACACACTGACGGAAACATACATACATTTATAGATACAGCACACATACATACACTCATGCATACATACCCAGGGAAACACACACATTTATAGCTTCAGCACACATATGTACACTCGTGCATACACACTGACGGAAACATACATACATTTATAGATACAGCACGCATACGTACACTCGTGCATACACACCCAGGGAAACACACACATTTATAGATTCAGCACACATATGTACACTCGTGCATACACACTGACGGAAACATACATACATTTATAGATACAGCACGCATACGTACACTCCTGCATACACACTCAGGGAAACACACACACATTTATAGATTCAGCACACATACGTACACTCATGCATACACACTCAAAGAAACACACACATTTATAGATACAGCACACATACATACACTCGTGCATACACACTCAGGGAAACACACACATTTATAGATACAGCACACATACGTACACTCATGCATACACACTCAGGGAAACACACACATTTATAGATACAGCACACATACGTACACTCATGCATACACACTCAAAGAAACACACACATTTATAGATACAGCACACATACATACACTCGTGCATACACACTCAGGGAAACACACACATTTATAGATACAGCACACATACGTACACTCATGCATACACACTCAGGGAAACACACACATTTATAGATACAGCACACATACGTACACTCATGCATACACACTCAAAGAAACACACACATTTATAGATACAGCACACATACATACACTCGTGCATACACACTCAGGGAAACACACACATTTATGGATACAGCACACATACATACACTCGTGCATACACACTCAGGGAAACACACACATTTATAGATACAGCACACATACGTATACTCGTGCATACACACCCAGGGAAACACACATTTATAGATTCAGAACACATACGTACACTCTCAGGGAAATACAGACACATTTATGGATACAGCACACATACGTATACTCATGCATACACACCCAGGGAAACACACATTTATAGATACAGCACACATACGTATACTCGTGCATACACACTTAGGGAAACACATACATTTATAGATTTGGCACACATACGTACACTCGTGCATACACACTCAGGGAAACACACACACACATACACATATGTTAAGATTCAGCACACATACATACACTCGTGCATACACACTCAGGGAAACACACACACATTTATAGATTCAGCACACATACGTACACTCGTGCATACACACTCAGGGAAACACACACACATTTCTAGATTCAGCACACATACGGAGACTCATGCCTACAGACGCATTCATTAATACATACTAGTCTATACCCAAGCATACACACTTTTGCATATATTCACGTTCATACACAAAACTACACTTACACTCATACAGATTCATACATACACGTATATTGTCATACGTTCATTATTACATATTAAAACATGCAAACACACACATTAAAAGATACACGCTCATGCTTACACATAAATATACACACATACATCCATTCGCACACTCAAACATACCCATACAAACACATTCACACAAAAAGCAGATACAAACACCCAAAACATACACAAGCATCCATACATGCTCATATCCTCATGCATTCAGAAAACCCGAGAGAGAGAGAGAGAGAGAGAGAGAGAGAGAGAGAGAGAGAGAGAGAGAGAGAGAGAGAGAGAGAGAGAGAGAGAGATAGGAGTGATTATTTGAGCCAAGAGATAAACGAGACTGTGAATGATAGGTGAGAACAACAGTTCAACATTATGGTAGAAGGGTTGTAACCCATTAAATTTCCTAAATACTTCTAAATCAAGCCTGGGAATTAAGATTCTCAGCGCAGTGCACGAACTCTGTGGTACCGGCGAGGATCCTGCAATACTTAGGGTAGATTTTCAAATTTAAATTTTGCCCGGGCAGCCCTTTTAGGCTACTATTTTTTTATTTTGAGCCGCCCAGGAATTTTTTTTTTTTAGCTACCCAGAGACCAGGAGGACAAAACATAAAGAAATTATGAGATGCATGGGATGTTTAGCTAAGGTATTACTAAATTAAATTGTGAAGATAATGATGTAAAAAATGATAATTTTCAGCTCACGATGATATGCTTGTGCTCAAAGCGGTGAATCGTTTCACTGAGTGGCCAGTTGTAATGAGGAAATTCCCGGCGAACCACTCTATGACACAGTAGAGAGACAAGCTGGGGAGAAAACAGGCTACATAATTTAAAAGATAAGATGAGTCACGAAGACAGTGAATAATTACCAGTTTAAACTTCCTGCAAACAGAACAAATATTGGGAAGGGCAAAGGAGATAACGGCAGTTGGTTCTTGGACAGGAATGGAAGCGGTCAGAAGTTGCTGGGCAGAAGAATTATCTTTGAAATTAATGTCGTCTGCGTCAGGAAAGATAAAAGATGGCTGGCTACAGAGTTGAAACTATGAACAGAGAGCGGTTGTAAAGTCTACGTTACTGATGATTCCATGCATGTTTGTAAAAATGTCAAGCCTGAACTGAAAGGTAAAAACCTGTGCGACTGTGTGCTCGACGAACAATATTATCTGCCATTTTTGTGTGTGTGTGGGTCAGCCAACTTCACGGCGACTAGATAACGACTGGACTTATTTGATGTTGGGAATGCAATAAAAATTCGACTGTCTCCAGTGGATGTGGTTGACATCAGTGTGTTCTATTTCACTTAACAAGCTATGCTGGGTCGCAGGCCGGAATTCCGGATCAACTCAGGATACTTTTCATGACCAGGCAGGTCAACCACCAGTAACCAGTCCCTCGCACAGTCAAGTATCGATGGAGCGAATGCGACTTTGTTGAATTTACCTTTTTAAATCTGCCCAGCCTTAAGGAAGCCCAGGGGAGCGACGGTAGGACTGGCCCTCGCATTGGCCCTCATCCTAGCTTGGTCCACAATGGCCGCTAATTCTTTCAGCACCTTGTTGTGGCCCCAAGTGTACCTGCCCTGAAAGAAGGCTTTTGTGCACGTGGACAATACGTGTTCGAGCGTCTATTTAGCTCTACATAGAGGGCATGTCGGGTCGTTAGTCGCACTCCACTTTACCATGTTAACACCGGCCAGTATAACATCGTAGGCAGATCGTACGATAAAAAGCTCAGTCGCAGCGGGGCTATTAGCTAGATCTCTCTCCATGTCAGTACTCGTGGCAAGGCGCTCTCTAGGCCGATCCACTGACCTTGTTGCGGCTGTTGCGTAGCTCCCTGGACCCGAACCTCGTTTTCGGTGTCCCTAATCTGCTGTATCAGCGCTCTTTGGCTGTGGCTTTGGACCACAAACTGACTTTTCCGTGCCCTAGGCCTCGACGGTCGGTTTGAATTGTAATCCATCACTTATCTTAATTTCAGTGCATTCTGGACAGATTTGATCGCATCTAGGACATTCCATTTGACGCCTGTCTTTAGAGCGGGCTGGACAGCAGTGACAGTGGGGTCTAAATACTCCCTCAACAACATGGCGAGTCTTACTTTGCCGACTTTAATCTCTTCGGTTATTGACTTGAACAAGCTTCGTCTGTTTACAATACAGAGCCACATCAGTCAGACAAGGTGATGCTCCCAACCACTTCCTCATGGCTGTGTTGATTTTACGCTCCATTGCTTCCACTGCCGTCATCGTCACTTCGTAGACGAGCAGCGGCCAGATAAGCTTTGGGATCAACATAAATTGGAGACACCAGACCTTAAATTTTCAGATCAGCCTACTTCGCTCGATCGCGAGCAGGCCTGTAGACACTGACTCGTGTATTCGCCGGACCTCCACTGTATCAGATAACTTCGAATCGTAAACTCGACCAAGGCTCTTCACCGGTTCCTCTAGAATCCGATTCCTTGCCGCCGTAAAACTGATCACCGCCACATTACCTTTAAGGATTGTCAGACTCCTCGATTTCTGCGGTTTGAATTGCATACCGCTCCATTGGACCACCTCGTCCAATCTTTTCAGAATCGTGCGGGCAGACTCTTTGTTGCCCGTGATTATAGTCGTGTCATCCATAAATGCACGTAGTGGCGGCATCCAGTAGTCCCAAATCTGAAGGCCCTGTCCGTAGCCGGCTGCCCAGTCTAACATGACCTGCATGGTTATAACGAACAGTATTGGCGAGATCGTACATCCCATGGCTATCCCAACCTGGAGCTCAGTCCATCTAATAGTGAACGTCGGGGTAGAGAAGCGCAAAGCGAACTTATAGAGCAATTTTGCTCGATCATTTCGTAGCTTATGGAGAACTGCCCCATGGGCGTTGGCGAGGTCGAACCACATCACGTGCAATTTATTCCACCTTTCTGAACACTCGTATCGATGTACTTGTTCGCCATCAGATACTGTGTGAGCCGGCGAGCCATGACCGAGAAGAATATTTTGCCATCAACATTTAACAGCGCAATAGGCCTGAATTGGGATAGGCTATTCGAGTCTCGCTCCTTGGGAATGTAGACCCCCTTGGTCTGTTGCCTCTCTTGTGATTTCGGCTCCACGCTAATCTCAGCAAGCCGTGAAGCATTCGTAGGATTTTAGGACAACGCTTGTTCAGGACGTACGGAACACCATTCGGACTTGGGGCGGACTTGCCGCTAGCTCTTTTCACAACTTCCTCGACCTCAGACTAAGAGGGGGGTATCATCTTAAATGATACCTTCGGCAACTCAGGCCGCTAAGGATCTCTGGGTTGTCATCGAAATCTTATCCTCACGTCAGCAGTGTCAGGTTATGAAGTACCCATACCACACATATCGTCAACACTACTGAACGTGTTATAAGTGGGCTACTGCCAACAATCCTGATTCTGTATTGTAAATTGTAATCGTTAAATTATATATCGTGTGTGATTGGCCTTGCTCAGCTTATGAGGCCACTTCAAGTATTTCGTTGAGTCAATAATATAGCAAGGAACTCCGTGAGGGATAATTAGATGTATGAAGGACAGTCCTACGAGATGGATAGAAGTCTAGTTCCTAGATACATTCTTTCTTTAAGTTGCGTATCCTTTACAGGACGTCGCAGAACAAACCCCAGCATTTTTTAGCTGCTGTGGTTTTCCTAAGCAAGTTTACGTCCAGTAGTTTGCCATTGCTTCCTGGACAGTCGGCTTCTCGATACCATTTTCGAAACCAACGCAAGGCGCAAGGCCCGCAGCTATGATCGAGCCCGGCACCCCGGCATTACAAACTGCGTTCGTAACGCCTAAGCCACAGACGCCGACCTAGATACATTACATGGCTGAATTCAGTCCAATACCTTGGCTTCGCCATCATCATCAATGTCAATAAATTACATGTCTAGGGTTCGAATCTATGGCTGCGCTGCAGGCTGATGACAGATAAACTCTGCTAACGAACACACCCAAGCCAAACATTTGTTAAACACACGCACACAATCTTTATTATCAAAGAATACGAACTCATAGAGTTATGCTTCAAGAGTGGTAGTGCTCCTTATTCTGAAACCAGGCCGTTCTAGCTTTAAAATGGCTAAACGTGTCTTTTCACTTTTCATGAAATCAACTCTGAGCTCCTACCACACTCCCGTACAGCGCTGTCTCCAGTCGCTGTCTCCCAGAGCCACGGATGCTGTGGCACACGCCGAGTGAGGGCCGCAGGTGCGTCGGCTGATGCTAACGCCACAAGCAATGCATGGCCTTGTTTCTCCTAAGAAGGTATCACTTCTAAAAGAGTCTTACTGCTATCATGAATCTAGCTGCTAAATGAGATCTACGTGAAAGAATTACTACCTACACTGTAAAGTACTAACCACATTTAGTCAAACACCAGACGGTACGAATCACAGCTAACATCTAACACACGCCACATTGTTACCGTCGTTACGATTTGTCAATGAACTATTACAATCTAACGGTCTGGTCAAACTACGTCAAAGTCACCCAGATCTCCTCACAAGAATTGTTAATCTGTCCTCTGTCCTGTCGTTTTGTTGAACTTCCAGGCTTCATCGTTCAGTCGACCATTAGTGACGCCAGCTGACGCCCGGGCAGCCTTGTTCAGCTAATACGGATTTATCCCTGTATCGGCTTGTCTACACTGGCTCTAATTTAGTTAGGGGTTACCATCTACAGCCTTGCTGATTCATCATCATCACACTGTACTGTCCCATAACCGGGACGACCCATGACAATCAGGAACCGTGTCATATTCCAGTGAATTGATCTTGAGTGATTCAAGTGTACTAGATAGTATCTTTGCTAAGTGATTTTTGCCTGTTTGTGTGGTTTGGTTTTATTTATGTATGTGCTTATGAAGGCTCCATAGCTGCAACGTTCACGTTTTGTTTGTGCTCGTTATATTATGAAGCTTGCTAATATACTTTTCGTTCGGTTTTATGATTTTTGATGTTTAAGTCCTAACGTTTAGGTGGAATAAAGTCAACTCATGGACAGTGTTGATTGATTCTGTTTATGGAAGAGCTTTGTGATAACTTTGTCCTGCTCTGTGATCACATTTCTTACATCAATCTGTATGGTATATGATTGTTCTATTGAATTTTATCTTTAAATGAACGATGTCTCTTTTTAGATTTTTTGAAGTTTTCATGAGAGTACATAGGAAACTATTAGATATTATTTCTTAAATATTGTGTGCTTCTCATTCAATCCTTGGGTAGCATATATGGGTGCATTAGTCAAGTGGTAAGGAAGTCCGACTAGCCCAGTACAACAATACTGACTGACTGACTTTCTACTCCACCAGGACATCACACAAGCGATAAACATCCGATGACACAAAGTACCACCATGTGGATGAGGATCGCCGTGGTGAGGTCCCAGAAATCGCGTTCAGACATTTGGCCATATTTATGGCCTGCCTAAATTGCGGCCCCCGGCAAAAGCCAGGGTGGAGCTTCAAATAAAAAATTTCATCCTGAAAAGGACGATAGAGAATCGGTACAACAACAAGGAGGAGACGGTTGTCAGTGTGCTTTGTTGCCTTATCCTAGGGGACGTGTTAACTGGTTACTGTGAGCTTGAAGGGACACCCCTTGAGACCAATAGACGAGCCACCAGGAAACATCATATCTTCCCTGCGTGGTGAGTGGTTCTGTTCAACCGTAACAGAAAGAGAAGGCCACTGCGAGACACTATCTTGCTTCTGTGGCACCAGCACTTGGTGACAGCACAGTCTTCTTCCCGTGCGTGAGTTGTGAACATTCATGTTTCCGATCTTACTCCGACTTCGACCTTTATTTTGGTTACGGGATATGCAGGCATCGATGGAAATGAAAGAGCTGATAGGTTGGCTGGATCCGCTATCACTACCGACGGTCAGCCTATGGATCATGCTGATATTATTATTGCCGTCAGGGAAATGGGAAGGATAGAAGACTTTGGGGGCAGTGAATCCAGATCACTAGCCAAAATGTCAGACTTTGGAATTAAGATTGGCATAGCAAAAAACGAGACGCACGCCAGACACACAAGAAGACTTTTTAATCTACATAGAACTTGTACTATTTGTCATTGGACGTTGGGGTTCATACTGAAAGGAGGATCTGAGCACCTATGGACATGTCCGGAGGGCAATGATGATAACCTAACTAACTAACTAAATTAACTAACTAACTAAATTAACTAACTAACTAACTAACTAACTAACTAACTAACTAAACTAAACTAACTAACTTCGACTTTGAAAGAAAGACCCCTGATTATTAGAATTATTGTGTGCAGCCAGAAATAGCCTCTATGTCAGTACCCGTTTGCTTCAACACAGCTATTTCTGGATCGTGTCAGTGCTAAACCTAACCAACCATCACCGGCTTGCTCCGAGCAGAACATCTCATTAAACCTGGCAGTGAAGTAGTTTTATTTCTGCTGCCGGGTCGGGTATAACTGCGAACATTTGGAATGTAAAACCGCCGAATCTGCATTTGACTGGCATAACTTAAAAAATATTACTCGGTGCATCCATAAAAATCGGATGTTCTACTTATAGACCGACATAAAAATTAAATATTTAACGTCATACACAATATAGGGGTTATTGATAATATAAAGAAAATGCACAGAAAATCCGGCGATACACAGAGAATGTACGTGCAAATGTGAAGATTTTGAAATGGCAATAAATAGGTAAGGACCAACAAGAAATTAGGGTGAGGGAGGGGAGTATTACAATTGAGTCATCATCGACGTGTCGATAAGGGTTGGCGATCATGGTTCGTCGTCCCGCACCAACCTTCAAATCCCAGATCTGGTCAGCGCTTTGTCCAACCCCAACTAACAGCACAGCTAGAAAGTCTGGATACACTGTGTATACGTGTGCATATTTGCCTGTGTGTCTGCGTGTTCGTCTCTGTGTATGAGTGTCTGGGTGTGTTTGTTTGTGTGTATCTTTGCGTCTGCGTGTGTTTGTATTGTGTGTCTGTGGGTGTGAATCTATGTCTGTGTGTGTTTGTTGGTTTGCGTGTGTTTGTGTGTGTGTGTATGTGTGTGTTTGTGCGTCTGTGTCTGCGTATTTGACTGTGTGTATTTGTCTGTATGTGTATCTGTGTGTATGTGTCTACATGTGTCTGTGCGTATGTTTGCGTGAGTGTGTGTTCTTCGTGTATGAGGCTGTGTGTGGGCCTGCATGTGTGTGTGTGTGTGTGGCTGTGTTGTGAGTGTGTGTTTGTATATGCCTGTGCGTGTGAGTGTCTGTCTGTCTGCTTGAATACCCGTGTATATGCGAATCTGTGTGTGTATATATCTTTGTCTGTCTGTATATGTGTGTGTGTGTTTGTCTGTGTGTGTCTCTGTGTGTATTGTCTCTGGGTGTATCTACATGTGTGTATATATTTCTGCGTGTATCTGTATGTGTGTGCTTGTGAGTATGTGTGTCTGCCTATGTGTTTGCGTTTGTATGGGGGTGTGTGTCTGCGTGTATCCGTGTGTCTGCTTGTGTGTATGAATGTCTGCGTATGCGTCTGTGTGTGTGTGTCTGTCGTTGTGTGTCTAAGTGTGTATGTGTCTGAGTGCGCATCAGCTTGTCTGTGTGTGTCTGCGATTGTGTGTGTGTGTTTATGTGTCAGTGAGTGTGTCTGTGTGCGTGTATCTGTGCGTGTTTGTGGGAGTGTCTGTGCATGTATGTGTGTGTTTATGTGTCCACGTGTGTGAATCTGCGTGTGTGTGACAGCGGGTTTTTCTGTGTGTCGCATGTGTGTGTGTATCTGTGTGTGTGTTTGCGTCTTTGCACGTATGTCTGTGTGGTGTGTGTGTGTGTTTGTGTGTACATTTGTTTTTGTTGGTGAGTCTCTGTGTGCGTGTGTATATATGTATGTGTGTGAAATGTGCGTGTCTGTGTTGGTAGGCAGGTATGTATGTGGTGTTTATGTGTAGGGGGTGTTTATGTGTGTGTGTGTGTGTGAAGGTATTGGGTGTGTATATATGCGTGTTTAAGTGAGTAGGTGGGTGTGTGTGCGTGCGCTAGTGTGTGCATTCATTTTACCACTAATGCTTTTTTTTTTTTTTTTTTCATTTCATAATATGCAAATTATCATATAAATATAACATGCGTATTGATAAAATACAGCTGCAGTGTGAAAGACAGGCGTTTTAAAAGGCCGAATCTAAGACGGGCCTGCGTGCCCAATTTGTGACCCTTTGAAAATATAGTTCATTCGTTCGTTCCTTGTGCAATCTTTGAAAGAAGACTACTGGAACCTCCTGGACGCTATGCAGGGAGGAACCGTTTTAGACAAATTAGTTGATGCGTTTGACATCCTAATGCTGCAAGAGACGGAGAATAGAGGGATAAATTAGCAGTACATTCAACACATCCTGAGAAGAAACCAGCAGAGAATCACCAAACGGCACTACAAATGGAATTACATGAATTAAGGAGACACCCAAAAGAAACCTTACGACGAACTTTAATGAGAGAGACTAACGCAGCTGGACAGGATTGTATTCATGATATTGAACTCTTCAAACAGGATAGAACGGAATGAAACAATAGATTGCGAGCCCTATGTAAAATACAAGGCACAACAAGATAATGGATGCTGCAAGAGGTTATGGCGGCTACGTTGAATTGTCTTGGATAAGTGCCCACATCAGTTTATTATATACATAATAGATGAAAAGACGAAGTATTGGTTGGCACACATAGAAAGAAGTAGAAAGATAGAAGAACACATTACACAACATAAAAATAGGAAGCTATAGTTACCGTGCTGGGAATCGAACCTGCCAACCCCCCCCCCCCCCCTTTGTTTTTTTAAAATCCTCAATGGCGTGAGCGCCTCGCTGTAGAAATAAGTTTATTGAGATACATGACTAATTAGGCACCACTAAAAAGGTGTCTATTGCACAGCCTGCATGTAGCATGTATGCGATATATACTTGCACTGCCTACTTTTGCAGATAGGCTCAAAGTTCTGCAAGCAAAGTCATATCTCAGAGTTGCTGCAGACAAGAAGCATCTCCTGCATGAAGTCCCGGGTAGAGCTAAGGGTCACAGAGTGAAAAGAGTGAGATCTTGGTTGGCGCAAGCTGAATACTCAATCTCATATGTGTGCAGGCTTGATACATTTGAGCGAGGAGAGGAGTGGGTTCAAGTATCCGAGCAAGATTTAGACTTGTTGGCGTCTGTGGCTTAGGCGTAATGCCGGGGTGTCGGGTTCGATCTCAGCTGCGGGCTTTGCCCCTGACGTTGGTTTCGACAGTGGTAAAGAAGCCGACCACCCAGAAGCAGTAGCAGACTAATGGGCGTAGATTTGCCGAGAAAAACCACAACAGCCAACAGATGCTGGTTCTGCAACGTCCTGTAAAGGATACGCAACTAACAGGGTTCTTTTCACTTTAGATCGTGAGGGCAGGGACTGGCCATCTGGCGCTGCAGAATCAGAAGTTCAAACAATGATTCATGACAATTCCAGCCCAGGTGATGTGATTATCTATGCAGATAGCCCTGGGTTGAGGGGCAGACGAAGTGCATGGGGGTTCATAGCAAAAGCAAATGGACGTCGCTTAGCACAACAATGCCTGGCATATGATATCACAACGTCTAGTTTGAGAATGGAGGTGGAGGCTTTCCGTTAGCTGAGAATACATGCCGTGACTATAACTGACTCACAGAGCATCTTGAGAAAGGTGGCGTATGCTCCTGGCAGAGTGGCAAGCATCACTTCAGAGGTCACGGGTAGTTAGCATCCCTTGGATACTTTCTCTAGGTGATGCCAATGTGTTGGGAAATGAGCAGACGGATAGATTGGCTGGATCTGTACCATCTGGTGGTGAATTGATGAATGACAAGCTAGATGCTGTAAGGGCCCTTCGGGAGCACGTGAACAGTGCCGAGGCACAAATAGATCCAGAATGGCCCTGCAAGGAGTTAGCATGGGATCTGGCCTACGCTCGAAACTTAAAGGAAAGGCGAAACGGATATACAATCAGACAGCTACTGGTACCATAGGAATTGGAACTCTTCGCTTGCTGCTGAAGATGGGGACGTAGCGCTTTTCAGGGTATCCGAAGCTCTAGCATATCGATTCCTAATTCAACATTTAACATTGTGAAGAACGAGCAGTCGGGCTGGCTAAAAGAGGTTAAACAAGTGCCCGGTGACAGGATCAGTGCCCGGTGACAGCATCAGTGCCCGGTGACTGCATCAGTGCCCGGTGACAGGATCAGTCCCCGGTGACAGCATCAGTGCCTGGTGACAGCATCAGTGCCCGGTGACAGCATCAGTCCCCGGAGACAGCATCAGTGCCTGGTGACAGCATCAGTGCCTGGTGACAGCATCAGTGCCTGGTGACAGCATCAGTGCCTGGTGACAGCATCAGTGCCTGGTGACAGCGTCAGTGCCTGGTGACAGCGTCAGTCCCCGGTGACAGCATCAGTGCCTGGTGACAGCATCAGTCCCCGGTTACAGCATCAGTGCCTGGTGACAGCATCAGTGCTTGGTGACAACATCAGTGCCTGGTGACAGCGTCAGTGCCTGGTGACAGCGTCAGTGCCTGGTGACAGCGTCAGTGCCTGGTGACAGCGTCAGTCCCGGTGACAGCATCAGTGCCCGGTGACAGCATCAGTGCCTGGTGACAGAGTCAGTGCCTGGTGACAGCATCAGTGCCTGGTGACAGCATCAGTGCCTGGTGACAGCATCAGTGCCCGGTGACAGCATCAGTGCCTGGTGACAGCATCATTGCCCGGTGACAGCGTCAGTCCTCGGTGACAGCATCAGTCCCTGGTGACATCATCAGTCCCCGGTGACAGCATCAGTGCCTGGTGACAGCATCAGTCCCCGGTGACAGCATCAGTCCCCGGTGACAGCATCAGTGCCCGGTGACAGCATCAGTCCCCGGTGATAGCATCAGTGCTCGGTGACAGCATCAGTGCCCGGTGACAGCATCAGTGCCCGGTGACAGCATCAGTGCCCGGTGACAGCGTCAGTCCCCTGTGACAGCATCAGTCCCTGCTGACAGCATCAGTCCCTTGTGACAGCATCAGTCCCTGGTGACAGCATCAGTGCCCGGTGACAGCGTCAGTCCCCGGTGACAGCATCAGTGCCCGGTGACAGCATCAGTGCCCGGTGACAGCGTCAGTGACTGGTGACAGCATCAGTGCCCGGTGACAGCATCAGTGCCTGGTGACAGCATCAGTGCCCGGTGACAGCGTCAGTGCCCGGTGACAGCATCAGTGCCCGGTGACAGCATCAGTGCCTGGTGACAGCATCAGTGCCTGGTGGCAGCATCAGTGCCTGGTGACAGCATCAGTCCCCGGTTACAGCATCAGTGCCTGGTGACAGCGTCAGTCCCAGGTGACAGCATCAGTGCCTGGTGACAGCATCAGTGCCTGGTGACAGCATCAGTGCCCGGTGACAGCGTCAGTGCCTGGTGACAGCATCAGTGCCTGGTGACAGCATCAGTGCCTGGTGACAGCATCAGTGCCCGGTGACAGCATCAGTGCCTGGTGACAGCGTCAGTGCCTGGTGACAGCGTCAGTGCCTGGTGACAGCGTCAGTGCCCGGTGATAGCATCAGTGCCCGGTGACAGCGTCAGTGCCTGGTGACAGCGTCAGTGCCTGGTGACAGCATCAGTGCCTGGTGACAGCATTAGTGCCTGGTGACAGCATCAGTGCCTGGTGACAGCATCAGTGCTCGGTGACAGCATCAGTGCCTGGTGACAGCATCATTGCCCGGTGACAGCGTCAGTCCCCGGTGACAGCATCAGTCCCCGGTGACAGCATCAGTCCCCGGTGACAGCATCAGTGCCTGGTGACAGCATCAGTCCCCGGTGACAGCATCAGTCCCCGGTGACAGCATCAGTGCCCGGTGACAGCATCAGTGCCCGGTGACAGCATCAGTCCCCGGTGACAGCATCAGTGCCCGGTGACAGCATCAGTGCCCGGTGACAGCATCAGTCCCTGGTGACAGCATCAGTGCCTGGTGACAGCGTCAGTGCCCGGTGACAGCGTCAGTCCCCGGTGACAGCATCAGTGCCCGGTGACAGCATCAGTCCCTGGTGACAGCATCAGTGCCTGGTGACAGCAGCAGTGCCCGGTGACAGCGTCAGTGACTGGTGACAGCATCAGTGCCCGGTGACAGCATCAGTGCCCGGTGACAGCGTCAGTGCCCGGTGACAGCATCTTCTATATGAATTTGATGAATGGGATCGATGAAAAGTGGCAGCGAATGTGGTCAGCATTATACAACCTGGGTTGACGTCTCTGGACATGGTCCAATTTTTAAGCTCCACTGACCTGGCAGTCAAGGTCATTTATAAGTTTAAGTTTGGTGTTTAAACACAAATTAATGTAGATAATATAATGATTAATGTATGGGGAAAAAAAGAAATACACTATCTCATAGCTCACTAAACAAAACTGGGATAAAATAATATTCTTTATAAAATGCATCCACAATTTTGTATTACTACTGATTAAAGCGCAAAGTACCCTTGATTTTAGTATTCATACATGATAGTGCATTATTTAGAACAATTTAATCAAATTATAGACAGATAAAGGCATTTACTTTTGGCACGTCAAGTCGAATGTTATTTATTGTAGTTAGGCAGTATACCAACCCCTTCCCCATCCACCCCCTTCCCTTTGTGGGGGGATGGGAAGGGGTGGTCAACCGCAGTTTATAAATATGCGTGATCACTTTCCGTTGAATAAATCTGGCAATGTATGGCAGTAGGTCTGTTCTGTGCAGTATCCACTTCCTTCCTGAGATCCTTCAAAACGTCGGCTTTATCGTGAAGCAGCGCTCCTTTTAGGGGAACCGCAGTGTCACAACCCTATGAGTACAGTCAGTGCCGGAATGGACCACACCGTAGGGTGTGCGTGTTCAGGTGACACCCCAGGGTTGACACAATGGTCAGGATCGTGACTGGTCAAGTCTGTTCTGTTATTGCACCGTGAACCTTGCGCTCAGGAGAAAACCGCTTGGCCACGACAGGGAAGAGTGAACTCTGTTGCAGACAAGTTCGCAACACGATTACCCCTTTGGGGACTGAGCTGGTGAACGGGTCAAAAGACACGAGGTGAAAGGAACACGACATTCGGTGGATAACGGTCAGACGGAGCAGACGTGTAGCGAGACAGTGATAGGATATTAGAGTTAGGATATTTGTTTAGTGACTGCATAGATTACTTCCAGTGTTCTGTTAGAATAGGATAGCCTTTTGTGCTGTGTATTTAACTGAGACAAGGTATTGTGTTGTGCCATAAGAAGTAAATAGGTTCCAATTACTTCTGACCAGTTAAATCGTGTAGGTGCATGTTCTGTGAGAGAATGTCCAGCCTTGTCATACTGATCCTGCACTAGACAGAGGTGGTGACGTCTGGTAGGTCAGCGTGGCGATAGAAAAGAACGTATCTCGCCTTGCTGTGGTTTGTGCGCCAGGAGATTGACTGTAGCGCGTACTGGGGAACGAGGCGATTGTAAAGCCCGTTCGGCCAGAGGGTCCAGGCAATAGGTGGCCACACAGCGGAAAGTCAATTGTCTATTGTATCACCTGTACTTGCAATAAAGATTGACGTGTGTGCTCCTGTGTGCGTTCGGGTTCAGTGTGTGTCAAAGGTTAGTTTGTCTGTCATAAGCCCAGTTACGAGCCACGGACCAGCACGGTCACCCAGAAGTCTGTGACACGCAGTAACCTAACTGTCAGCCTGTTTATTACCCTGCACACCTGAATTTATGTCAACAAGAAACGAGACAATCGAACTACGTCTCTTTGTCTCTGTGGCTTAGAAATAAGTGCAATGACTTCAGGATTACATCATGGGGGAACCGGGATTCGATTCTAGTATTTTCCTAGCATGTTTCAGGCCCCGTTTTGGGAAAAAAAGAATAAATCTACTGTTTTATACCAAGCATGTTGTAAAGTCGACTAATTAGGGTCTAATTAGTCCAAGTCGGAGTGCGTTTTCCTGAGGGGGAAGAAAAAACAGTCTGCGTAAAAAGAAATCATATCTGTAAACAGATGTAAGTGCAAAACTCAAATTCTTGAAGACCAACATCCAGAAGTGGACGAACAACCAGAACTTTCAGCCAGAGTTTAGAGACGGTTACCGCAAAGAAGAAGAAATCATAGAAGCTTCAGGGTCCCATTGCCGCACCTTTCGATTGAGGGTGGAAAGGGGGGGGGGGAGAGAAAAGAAACATCAAAGACGGCTCTGGTAGCTTTGATGTAGGTCTACATAAGTGGTAGATATTGGGGCTTCCCGATCTAAATAAGTGGTGTAGATTGGGGCTTCCCGATCTACATAAGTGGTGTAGATTATGGCTTCCCTATCTACATTAGTGGTAGAGATTGGGGCTTCCCGATCTACATAAGTGGTGGAGATTAAGGCTTCCTGATCTACATAAATGGCAGAGATTTGGGCTTCCTGATCTACATAAGTGGTGGAGATTGGGGTTTCCCGATCTACATAATTGTTGGAGATTGGGGTTTCCCGATCTACATAAGTGTTGGAGATTGGGGTTTCCCGATCTACATAAGTGTTGGAGATTGGGGTTTCCCGATCTACATAAGTGGTGGAGATTGGGGCTTCCCGATCTACACAAGTGGTGGAGATTGGGGTTTCCCGATCTACAAAATTGGTAGAGATTGGGGCTTCCCGATCTACATAAGTGGTAGAGATTGGGGCTTCCGGATCTAATATTCCTAAAGAGAGAAATGGGTGGACTACAGTCAGCTTCCTCTGGGAAGACGCGCCTGTCACCCACAAGATAAGTCTCTTGAGATTCGCCAACAATAGACTAGACCGTATTCCATTAAAAATATTTCGGTGACATTAAAAGACATCTTTTATAAACTTCACCGGATGGAAAAGTAAAAGGGAACTGAGCAAGAGACAGACAGTGATACAAGGGAAAGGATAACACCAGGAAGTGGACATTCTGTGGTGTGAGAGAGTGAAATACGAAACAAAAAGAGAGCGTGTTAAAGATCTATTGCAGCAAGCTGATATTGTGGACAGGGCGCCTGACTAAATAATTATATTCAGTGAATGATGATTGAAAGCGATATCGATAGGAAACACGTTAGCAATTTCCTATAGAAACTGATCAGACTCAATCTTTAGCCACAGTACCGACTTACCCCGAGCAATCAGAAATAATTTATACAAATGATGACAGGCACACGTGCGAATTTAGTTAGATTCCGAACTGTGGGAGAGTCAGTCTAGGAGGGCAACTGACAAGGATGCAACAGTTTAGTGGATTACTGCGAGGAATGGCATTGGGGAAGGCATGGATACTGGTACTGTGTGTCAGTGCGGCTGTTTTGTAGGGAACTGCTATCTGTCATTAAGCTTAGCCTTTCATGTCCCTTCAACAGCTTGTGAGCGTCTCTCTCTCTCTCTCTCTCTCTCTCTCTCTATCTCTATCTCTCTCTCTCTCTGTGTGTTTGTGCGTGTGTGTGTGTGTGTGCATGTATGTGTCTATCTTTTTTTTCATGTTTAGCTCTTGGTATTTTGTGTGTGTGTGTGTGTTTGTGTGTGTGTGTGTTTGTGTGTGTGTGTGTGTGTGTGTGTGTGTGTGTGTGTGTGTCTGTCAAAAGACAGGTGAGAACACAGCCGCAACGATAACTATTTTTTATAAAAGTATTTAAAATGCAACATGAATCTCCCCTTGTGCGTAACAGAAATAATTTTGCTTATTTTACTGAATGAATAAACAAATAAATAAAAGGACAAATGACATCACTGCTCCCGGGGTATTCCCACTTGTGCTCTGTCTCCCTCCTTGGTAGCGAATGAAGAGTCCCTATACCGATAGCGCCAGTTGCTAACTGAATAAATGTTCAGCTGTTTCACCCCCCCCCCCCCCCACCCCCCATTTGCGGATTTTAAATACAAATTCGCACAGACCGTCACCTTACACCTAGCTAAATGACACCCACCAAACATGGAAGCCCATTTTAAAGTAGCTTAAAAGCCCGGCTTTCTAGCGTAGTTGGCTTAACCAGATTGCGCGGTGACCGGGTGACGAACTTCTTGTGGTCCGGGTTCACTTCCTGGGGTAGGCAGAAAAGCCACATTTCTCCCAGATTTACGGTATTTATCATGGAATCAAGGCCGAAGGGTTGCGATATCCATAATACCGAGCCTAAAGGTTAACAACTCGTGGCTTCTTGATACTAAAACAAACAAACAAATAAAGTAGCTTACCACTTAGAGGAGCGTCAGCAGTTAATCTAAAGCAGCGGTTCTTAACCATTGGCTCGCGACCCTTTTGTGGGTCGAACGATCATTTCACATCGATTGCCTAAAACCATTGGAAAACACATATTCATTCAAGTTATGAAGTAGCAACGAATTTTTTTTTATTTGGTTTGGGGTCACCACAACATGAGGAACTGTAATAAAGGGTCGCTGCATTAGTAAGGTTAAGAACCATTTATCTAGGGGATCATAAGTGCGATATAAGAAAATATATGGAGGTACCTTAGAATGTTATAGATCTAGAGAAGCCGCATGCAAGCGCACAGTCCAACGAGGGCTCTTCTAGGCGAGTCATCTAAACCAGTGATCAGCAACCATGTCTACAAACAAGTGCCAGTCTGCTGAAGTTGCCAGGTGTTCCCGCAGACTTATCTGCCAGATCATATAGCGGTTATACAATGTGAGCTCTATATTTCCGATGAGCTAAGGAGGCGCTGAATGCGAAAATATAGCGCAGGAAGTATTGGCCAC
The DNA here is from genome assembly GCA_905116865.2 of Candidula unifasciata. NCBI lineage: Eukaryota > Metazoa > Mollusca > Gastropoda > Stylommatophora > Geomitridae > Candidula > Candidula unifasciata. The sequence continues at coordinate 72,442 of CAJHNH020002264.1, read as the reverse complement.
GTCAACCAAAAAGATGACTCGAATGGATGTTACTGGAACGTTTCTTCTCTCAGAAACAAAGCCCCAGCCACTTTTATCAGATTTAATAATCTCTACGCATCAGCTGTAACTAAAGAAAACTTATGACTAAATATAGTATTAGTATAGTTTGATCTATTAGTTAAAATATTGTCTAAATTGTGTGCATGTCTCTGTGCTTTAGAAGTAAGCGAAATTGTTTGCACAATCATCTACGACTACCAAGATTCTTTGCCTCCGTCCTAATGCGTGGGGGTGGGGGGACCCACCTTCGTGTGGCTCTAGAACAGAGGTATCAGCGTCGAACCGTAGACGAGTTTGGCACTTCGCCAGCTTCGCACATTCTCAAAAAATGTAGCGCTTGCATAGCAGTGTGCCTCCACTGTATGTATGTTATATTAAAACAAAAACAAAAATTAATCTATATTTGTGTTTTTGTGTATGTTGTTTTGTGTGTGCCTCAGCCGAAAATATGTCTCGGGTCAGCGAGTCGAAAAACACTTATCTAAACGCTGTGATGTTTGCATCTTGTACTGTAATCAGCAATGACAGTTCATAAGGGCTGCTATCCGAGCTATATTAAAGGGTATGAAACAAACTCACCATACAATACTTATGTTATCATTGACTGTCACATATGCAAATCTAAAAACTCGGCGGTGATATAGATTTCTTACACTAACAGCTTTTGTGTAATCTATAATAGAAGAATGCTAAGCTAATGGAGATACACGACTGATATAAAAATGATCATTCTCAAATCCAACTAGAGCGTACACAGATAGCCAGCTTGTCATCAATAAACCGCATTAGGCATAGACAGAACTAGATATAGTTCAGTGTTGCTGTGTATGACCCAACAAGACACCTACTACGTGAACTAGCTAAACAAATCGATGACTAGATATCCAATAGAGAGAATAGACCATATTTCATGTATACTTTTATTCCCGTTCTCCTTTTGTACAAAACTGGCTGTGCCCTACCCCTCCAACCTATAATGATAAAAAAAAATCAAACTCGACAGACCAATCGATACCTATTGCTAAAGATTCCTGTTGCATTGCTTTGAAATCGGAACACCATTTATGTATTCATATCCGTTGACGCTCCTTTGATGGCGCGTATCAATGCTTTTCTAAAGTGTCACGGGCGATTGAATTCATAAAAATCTTTCCTTCTACTATTCATTGTCTGTTTTCTCAAACCCAGCTCAACGGTATGCTCTTGAAAGACCCATTACCAGTTATGAAAAGGTAAACATTTCTGCAGTTGTCCTCGATTCAGTCGTGTCGGTTGTGTCAACCTTGCACATGTTGCCATGATCCTAATGTGTTAAATTACTTTCATCGTCACAACAACAGCATCACCAATCGTCATCATCAGTATCATTTGGCTGAAAACTTGATTGGCTTCATTTCACTTTTGCTGGATCATGTATGATTCTCCCGTCTTCTGAAACAAAGTGCCGCAAGATGTAAAAAAATCCTTCGCTTGCTTTAACAGCAGCACCACCAACAGCAATAACAACCATTATGAAAGATTATAAAACCAAACACAAAGTAGAACCAATCAGGTTCAATTTAAAAAAAAAACAGAAAGTAGAAACAGTCAGGTTCACTTTATCACAAACAAAAAGTAGAAACAGTCAGGTTCACTTTATCACAAACAAAAAGTAGAAACAGTCAGGTTCACTTTAAAAAAAACAGAAAGTAGAAACAGTCAGGTTCACTTTATCACAAACAAAAAGTAGAAACAGTCAAGTTCACTTTATCACAAACAAAAAGTAGAAACAGTCAGGTTCACTTTATCACAAACAAAAAGTAGAAACAGTCAGGTTCACTTTATCACAAACAAAAAGTAGAAACAGTCAGGTTCACTTTATCACAAACAAAAAGTAGAAACAGTCAGGTTCACTTTACCACAAACAAAAAGTAGAAACAGTCAGGTTCACTTTGTCAAAAACAAAAAGTAGAAACAGTCAGGTTCACTTTATCACAAACGAAAAGTTGAAACAGTCAAGTTCACTTTATCACAAACAAAAGGTAGAACCACTCAGGTTCACTTTACAACAAACAAAAAGTAAACCAGTCAGGTTCATTTTATCACAAACAAAAAGTAGAACCAGTCAAGTTCACTTTATCACAGACAAAACGTAGAACGAATCAGGTTCATTGTATTAAAAACAAAAAAGTTGAACCCATCAGGTTCACTTTATTACAAACTAAAAGTAGCACCCATCAGGTTCACTTTACCGCAAACAAAAAAAGGCAAGTGAACTTTGTGGTTACTAAACATTAAGCTTTGTAGTAGTTCATTTTATAATTAACGCGGTTCTTTAGACACTTAAGGAGTCTTTCACACGCATATTAAATTTACTGCGTGTTTTTATATGTTTATATCATTGCCAGGTTTCAGATAACCCAACATAAGGTGACACAAATCGCCACCACTATGACCTGCTGCCTTAATGTTTGTTGATCAACTGAATGCGCCTTAGACATCTGAGACATTTATCTGTCCTATATTTACTAATTCTAATATCTCCAAAGTGCTTTGTCCATCTGCTCTTCTGTGTAGCATCACTTGTAACCATTGTGTGTGTGTTTGTGTGTGTATGTGTGTGTGTGTGTGTGTATGCAATATCAAAGTTCACCATTAGCTTACATTTGCTGTCATGACAAACTGTCAGAGTAATCCAGAAAAAAATAACTTTAGATAAATACTCATTTCTAAGTTCAACATATTCCAGTGGCGGAACATCTGTTGAGCCGACAAATGTTATTAATGATTTCCGTTGTATTTCGTGTAGGAAGGAGAATTAGTTCTTGTTGACCGTCATAAAAAAAGCACTGAGGTAATGTCTCCCGTGGGAACTAATAGAAAACTGTAATTATCTGAAAGCATCTGTGACAGATGTCTGCTCTTTTGTATTGTGCCATCTGATAGAGCTACGACCATCCAGGCATCTGTGACAGATGTCTGCTCTTTTGTATTGTGCCATCTGAAATGAGTGCCGGCAACGAAAGAGGCGGTGGCTCTACAGTAAGCCAAGTAGAGGAAGTTTGGCTAAAGCGAGATCGCTGAGATCAAAACTGGTTAGTGAGATTTTCCCTCTTTTAATCCAAGATTAGGCTGCGGAATTCTCCAGTTTTGAGATACCATGAGCACGATACTGGGATCAAGTTAATCTAAAACAGGAAATCAATGTCCCAATCTAATCTTGTCCCCTGTGATAGTTCTGTATCTAGCGTCGCTAGGAAGGCGATTTTAATGTTAGGGACAGACAAACTGCTGCAGACCTTCATGGACCAGTATGTATTAGGACCGGTCCACTTTCATCAATTATGCATCCATCTATATTTGTAGAACCACGGTAATTACCATAACTGCACACATAATGTTTACACATCAAATCGAAAACGCTCAATTTAAATTGTTTCTGACGTTATCGTATTCTATCTGACCTTGAGTGATCCTTCAAAGGTTCTGGGCGCCCCAAATCCAGAAAACAGCGCCGCCAAGTTTGAGAGCCACTCTATAGTTATCTAAACAATCTTGTGTGACAGATATTTATGTTTCATCACAACCAACAATACTTGGCTTACATCACATCCAATACGGATTATATATCTTACATCACATCCAACAAACGATATTTACATTACGTCACATTCAACATACAATATTTATCTTCAATCACATCAAACATACAATATTTATCTTACAAACATCCAACTCAATATTTATCTTCAATCAAATCAAACATACAATACTTATCGTACATCACATCCAACATTCAATATGTATCTCAGTCGCATCGAACATACACAATTTTTCTTACATCACATTCAACACACAATATGTGTCTTAATCCTATTCAACAAACAATATCTATCCTACATCACATCCAACATACAAAATATATCTGATAACACATTTAAACCATTAAATCTATCTTACATCACATCCATCACACAATATGTATCTTACATCACTCTAAAGATACAATATTTATCTTACATGATGTCCAACATGACAAAAAATATATAAAAACAACCAACATACAATACGTATCTAACATCACATCCAACATACAATGTGTATTTTACAACACATCCAACATACAATACTTTTTTTGCATCACATCCAACCTACAGTTTGTGTCTAACATCAAATCTAATATAAATTGTATATCGTACATCACATCCAACCTGTAATGTATATCTAATATGTATTGTATATCTTACATCACATCCAACCTACAATTTATATCTAACATCAAATCTAATATGTATTGTATATCTTACATCACATCCAACCTACAATTTATATCTAACATCAAATCTAATATGTATTGTATTTCTTACATCACATCCAAAAGCTAAAAAAACAAGTAGAATATACATTATTTTTTATTAGATCGAACTGAACAAGGACAGCCAGGCTGTGGTGGCGATGAGGTTTGCCTGCCGCAACATGATCCCTGCTCCGCAATTCATAAAAACTTTTATTTGTTTTGTGCTTCACTGATCGCAGTCTTGAGTCATCTTCATCTGGTGCCACAAATTGGTGCCAAACAATTATCCAGAAAGCAAACCTGGTGGTCGTTCTAGAGATACCAGTTATCATTATGTGCATTGCCAACGGACGTGGGCGATCATGACTTTCCACAGTCTGCGATCTTCAAGAACATGCATCACTAGATGTGCCGACACTCTTCCATGCTGTGACCAAATCATCCCAGGAATTGTCTCGAGTTGCCTCCTCTCTCTCTCTTTTGCCAGATAGTTTTCCAGTAGTCACATGTTCCAGTTTCCTTCTTTTCTTAATCCGTGAAAGCAGGGATTACCGGTGGCTATTCCTTGCCGTCCGTGGCGTCGTTTAGGGTTTGTCTGCCCATAAAAAGTGATGGGGGGGGGGGGGGAGAGAGACGTTTTAGTAGCGTCTCTTATCAGCCTATGGCCATTTCGCTGAGTTTCTAGGTATATTAGAGTTAGCTATCCCACAAATAACTCGCCTCCTGTGACTGTCCACCAACTAACTCGCCTCCTGTGACTGTCCACCAACTAACTCGCCTCCTGTGACTGTCCACCAACTAACTCGCCTCCTCTGACTGTCCACCAACTAAATGGCCTCCTCTGACTGTCCACCAACTAAATGGCCTCCTCTGACTGTCCACCAACTAAATGGCCTCCTCTGACTGTCCACCAACTAACTCGCCTCCTCTGACTGTCCACCAACTAACTCGCCTCCTCTGACTGTCCACCAACTAACTCGCCTCCTGTGACTGTCCACCAACTAACTCGCCTCCTCTGACTGTCCACCAACTAACTCGCCTCCCGTGACTGTCCACTAACTAACTCGCCTCCCGTGACTGTCCACCAACTAACTCGCCTCCTCTGACTGTCCACCAACTAACTCGCCTCCTCTGACTGTCCACCAACTAACTCGCCTCCCGTGACTGTCCACCAACTAACTCGCCTCCTGTGACTGTCCACCAACTAACTCGCCTCCCGTGACTGTCCACCAACTAAATGGCCTCCTCTGACTGTCCACAAACTAAATGGCCTCCTCTGACTGTCCACCAACTAACTCGCCTCCTCTGACTGTCCACCAACTAAATGGCCTCCTGTGACTGTCCACCAACTAACTCGCCTCCTCTGACTGTCCACCAACTAACTCGCCTCCTCTGACTGTCCACCAACTAACTCGCCTCCCGTGACTGTCCACTAACTAACTCGCCTCCCGTGACTGTCCACCAACTAACTCGCCTCCTCTGACTGTCCACCAACTAACTCGCCTCCCGTGACTGTCCACCAACTAACTCGCCTCCTGTGACTGTCCACCAACTAACTCGCCTCCCGTGACTGTCCACCAACTAAATGGCCTCCTCTGACTGTCCACAAACTAAATGGCCTCCTCTGACTGTCCACCAACTAACTCGCCTCCTGTGACTGTCCACCAACTAACTCGCCTCCTGTGACTGTCCACCAACTAAATGGCCTCCTCTGACTGTCCACCAACTAACTCGCCTCCTCTGACTGTCCACCAACTAACTCGCCTCCTCTGACTGTCCACCAACTAACTCGCCTCCTGTGACTGTCCACCAACTAACTCGCCTCCTGTGACTGTCCACCAACTAACTCGCCTCCTGTGACTGTCCACCAACTAACTCGCCTCCTGTGACTGTCCACCAACTAACTCGCCTCCTGTGACTGTCCATCAACTAACTCGCCTCCTGCGACTGTCCACCAACTAAATGGCCTTCTCTGACTGTCCACAAACTAACTCGCCTCCTGTGACTGTCCACCAACTAACTCGCCTCCTGTGACTGTCCACCAACTAACTCGCCTCCTGTGACTGTCCACCAACTAACTCGCCTCATGTGACTTTCCACCAACTAACTCGCCTCCTGTGACAGTCCACCAACTAACTCGCCTTCTGTGACTGTCCACCAACTAACTCGCCTCCTGTGACTGTCCACCAACTAACTCGCCTCCTGTGACTTTCCACCAACTAACTCGCCTCCTGTGACAGTCCACCAACTAACTCGCCTTCTGTGACTGTCCACCAACTAACTCGCCTCCTGTGACTGTCCACCAACTAACTCGCCTCCTGTGACTGTCCACCAACTAACTCGCCTCCTGTGACTGTCCACCAACTAACTCGCCTCCTGTGACTGTCCACCAACTAACTCGCCTCCTGTGACTGTCCATCAACTAACTCGCCTCCTGCGACTGTCCACCAACTAAATGGCCTTCTCTGACTGTCCACAAACTAACTCGCCTCCTGTGACTTTCCACCAACTAACTCGCCTTCTGTGACTGTCCACCAACTAACTCGCCTCCTGTGACTGTCCACCAACTAACTCGCCTCCTGTGAGTGTCCACCAACTAACTCGCCTCCTGTGACTGTCCACCAACTAACTCGCCTCCTGTGACTGTCCACCAACTAACTCGCCTCCTGTGACTGTCCACCAACTAAATGGCCTTCTCTGACTGTCCACAAACTAACTTGCCTCCTGTGACTGTCCACCAACTAACTCGCCTCCTGTGACAGTCCACCAACTAACTCGCCTCCTGTGACTGTCCACCAACTAACTCGCCTCATGTGACTGTCCACCAACTAAATGGCCTCCTCTGACTGTCCACCAACTAACTCGCCTCCTCTGACTGTCCACCAACTAACTCGCCTCCTCTGACTGTCCACCAACTAACTCGCCTCCCGTGACTGTCCACCAACTAACTCGCCTCCTGTGACTGTCCACCAACTAAATGGCCTCCTCTGACTGTCCACAAACTAAATGGCCTCCTCTGACTGTCCACCAACTAACTCGCCTCCTCTGACTGTCCACCAACTAACTCGCCTCCTGTGACTGTCCACCAACTAAATGGCCTCCTCTGACTGTCCACCAACTAACTCGCCTCCTGTGACTGTCCACCAACTAACTCGCCTCCTGTGACTGTCCACCAACTAACTCGCCTCCTGTGACTGTCCACCAACTAACTCGCCTCCTGTGACTGTCCACCAACTAACTCGCCTCCTGTGACTGTCCACCAACTAAATGGCCTTCTCTGACTGTCCACAAACTAACTCGCCTCCTGTGACTTTCCACCAACTAACTCGCCTCCTGTGACTGTCCACCAACTAACTCGCCTCCTGTGACTGTCCACCAACTAACTCGCCTCCTGTGACTTTCCACCAACTAACTCGCCTCCTGTGACTGTCCACCAACTAACTCGCCTCCTGTGACTGTCCACCAACTAACTCGCCTCCTGTGACTGTCCACCAACTAACTCGCCTCCTGTGACTGTCCACCAACTAACTCGCCTCCTGTGACTTTCCACCAACTAACTCGCCTCCTGTGACTGTCCACCAACTAACTCGCCTCCTGTGACTGTCCACCAACTAACTCGCCTCATGTGACTTTCCACCAACTAACTCGCCTCCTGTGACAGTCCACCAACTAACTCGCCTTCTGTGACTGTCCACCAACTAACTCGCCTCCTGTGACTGTCCACCAACTAACTCGCCTCCTGTGAGTGTCCACCAACTAACTCGCCTCCTGTGACTGTCCACCAACTAACTCGCCTCCTGTGACTGTCCACCAACTAACTCGCCTCCTGTGACTGTCCACCAACTAAATGGCCTTCTCTGACTGTCCACAAACTAACTTGCCTCCTGTGACTGTCCACCAACTAACTCGCCTCCTGTGACAGTCCACCAACTAACTCGCCTCCTGTGACTGTCCACCAACTAACTCGCCTCCTGTGACTTTCCACCAACTTACTCGCCTCCTGTGACTGTCCACCAACTAACTCGCCTCCTGTGACTGTCCACCAACTAACTCGCCTCCTGTGACTGTCCACCAACTAACTCGCCTCCTGTGACTTTCCACCAACTTACTCGCCTCCTGTGACTGTCCACCAACTAACTCGCCTCCTGTGACTGTCCACCAACTAACTCGCCTTCTGTGACTGTCCACCAACTAACTCGCCTCCTGTGACTGTCCACCAACTAACTCGCCTCCTCGCTGTCCACAACCAATTTTGGTTCACGTCCTCTTATTCAGAATATTCGCGGCTAAACCTCTATATCTAGAGGCGATTAGTAGTAGGATAGACTCCCACCCCAGCGATCAAATTAATCAATGAACCCCCCCCCCCCCCCCCTTTTTCCCCCACGTCTCCCCCTCCTCCAGAAAAAATAGGAGCTTTTCAATGGTGAAACGCCTTTATGTGTTAAAAAAAAACGTTCATTGCATATCCCCTGCTAGGACATAGAAAAAAACATGCCAGCATTTGTTGGCGTTGTTGTGTTACTAATCAGTTTATTTTCAAATAGTTTACCATTTTTTGATAGACTGTGAACATTATTGCCGTTGTCAAAAGCAAGGCAGTTTTTTGACAGGCGGTCACACCTGTATAGCACCTGTAATTTTAATAATGAAATTGTACTCAAAACCTACAGGTAAACTTCGCAGATTATATCATGATTAGGATGACATATTTTAGTAAGGGCTGAAACGACAGAAAAATCACAAGCTATGATTAGAACTGAGAAGAGAAGTAACAGCTAGTGGATAAGCACTACCTGCATGTATCAGTGTCGTGTGTCACTGAAGGCGTTGGTCACTGTCGGTGAGAGAGAAATCAAAAGCACTACAACATCAGTAATATACATCGTTCTCTGTTGACAATAACTCTATGGGGGAAAAGAGCTACTGTAGGACAACATAATAGGTTGTTTGGAACTGAAACGATTAATATTATATAAGTTTATAAGTGCAATAAATGGGATCAGATTGTTAGACTGCACTTCCTGTCAACCAGAAAGACCTTTGAAATAACTATACTTGTGTGCGTGCCTGCGTGAGTGCGTGCCTGTGTGTGTTTGTGAGTGTATGTGTGTGCGTGTGTGTGTGCGTGTGTGTGTATGTGTGGTTCATTCTCGACTCCAGAATTTTACGATATAAATTAAATTTCTCTTCTAAGTCGTCTCGTCTGTTAACACACTGCCCTTGTGATTGTGACTAAAGAGTGACATGTCGCACCTGCAGATGTGTGTAGCCTTGGGCATGCTGTCTGTCTCTGTCAGTGACATGTCGCACCTGCGGATGTATGTCGCCCAGTGCATGCTGTCTGTCTCTGTCATTGACATGTCGCACCTGCAGATGTACGTGGACTAGTGCATGCTGTCTGTCTCTGTCAGTGACATGTCGCACCTGCAGATGTATTTCGCCCAGTGCATGCTGTCTGTCTCTGTCAGTGACATGTCGCACCTGCAGATCTATGTAGCCTAGTGCATGCTGTCTGTCTCTGTCAGTGACATTATCTTCATTTTTCGCCCAGCAAACTTGAGCAATAAAAATGCGTATGCTTAATGGACACATGGGAAACAGGGCAAAAGAAGATGTTAGAAAATATAACGAAAGTAAAATCAACTACAAGTTTATCTAGTTTACTAGTCCCATAAACAATTACCAGTGCTCATCAACACCCGTCATCTTCCATAGATCTGTGTGTGTACTTGACGAATATATCCTTCCACGCTCCGCCAATGCTGTATCGCGTGCATTATTTAACAAGTTGGTGTTTGATCATATGTAGGCGCCTGTGAGGTTGATGTCTAGGAGCAACACTATAGACCACACCTGCTGTATCACGTGCATTATTGAACTAGTTGGTGTTTGATCATATTTGGGCACCTGTGAGGTTGATGTCTAGGAGCAACACTACAGGCCCCACCTAAAATGACTGCCAAAATTATCTAGGGGGGAATTAACAGTTTCTGGCGCTAGTTAAGATCAGAGCATAGGAGAGTATAAATGGCTGTTTAAAATTTGGTGCGGTGGCACACACATTCACATGCCTAAACAAATAGATGAAGACGGGGAAAAAAAGGGGGGGGGGGCGATTTCACATCACCTCCCAGGCTATGTTGAATTCATTTAGTACCAAGAGACGCATCAAGACTCTGTGGAGTTCTACAATAGTGGTCTTCTCATGAAGTGATCACTTAGAGCGTTTACAAAATTGGTCTTCTCATGAAGTGATCACTTAGAGCATTTACAAAATTGGTCTTCTCATGAAGTGATCACTTTGAGCATTTACAAAATTGGTCTTCTCATGAAGTGATCACTTAGAGCATTTACAAAATTGGTCTTCTCATGAAGTGATCACTTTGAGCATTTACAAAATTGGTCTTCTCATGGAGTGATCACTTAGAGCATTTACAAAATTGGTCTTCTCATGAAGTGATCACTTAGAGCATTTACAAAATTGGTCTTCTCATGAAGTGATCACTTTGAGCATTTACAAAATTGGTCTTCTCATGAAGTGATCACTTTGAGCATTTACAAAATTGGTCTTCTCATGAAGTGATCACTTAGAGCGTTTACAAAATTGGTCTTCTCATGAAGTGATCACTTTGAGCATTTACAAAATTGGTCTTCTCATGAAGTGATCACTTAGAGCGTTTACAAAATTGGTCTTCTCATGAAGTGATCACTTAGAGCATTTACAAAATTGGTCTTCTCATGAAGTGATCACTTAGAGCGTTTACAAAATTGGTCTTCTCATGAAGTGATCATTGAGAGCATTTACAGTATTGGTCTTCTGATGAGAGCGTTAACAAATTTGGTCTTGTCATTATATGATCATTTAGAGCATTCCTAAGTAAATAAATAACAATGAAACAAACCTGGACACTTACGTCCAATAGTTTGTTATTACATTTAAAACATTAGCTGCTGCAGCATACTACTTTCGAAAGTGCTCTGTTCACTGTAAGACTATAATAACATGCATTACTGATATGTTGACCATTCTGGTTACTTACTGCCTTTCTCTGGGACACGCTCACAGTCATACACACATTCTTATTATCTCTAATTTTATTATTATTAAATATTAGCTTTTTCATAAGTTTGCTTTTGTTTGTCTGGTTCAGTTGGTTGCGCTTGATTTTTATACTATTTTCCGATAAGCTATAATGCTGAAATTTTTTGGGATGACTACTCAAAATGTAGCGGGATAACGACGTGACATTACTACGGCAGGGCGCCTAACAGACTGGAATCGTCCAATCCGCGTTACAGTTCAGGACGCGGCAAAAGACTTTTGGGAAACTATAGCTATCACAATCTCAAGGCGGGGAGAAGGAAAAATGTTCTAACAAGCTGAAAGTGGCAGAAGTCGTCTTGGGGAGCAGATAATGGCCGGACATGCAAGTCAAGAGCTTGAGATTGCAGAGAAATGATGTTCACCTGCAAAGCTAAGATTCCAGCTTGTTTAGGTAAGACATCTTTGATGTATGTATCTATTTGTGGATACATTAATGAAAGAGACACCATTTCTAGCATTGGATGCGAAGTGAGGAAACGAAGATGGCGATCGGAGCAAGGACAGCAGACAACACGGATATCTGCTAAAGGTTGCCGCAGTTGGTCTCAGGGAAAGTTTAATTCATTCTTACATATTTAAAGCAAGTAATGGATCACCAGAAAATGCATGTGCAAATATGTCAGATGTCTACCTGGATTTATGTCAGGAGATTCATATGCAATTATAATGCATATCGCCAGTCACTTTTCAGGAATGAATTGGCGTTGGTCAACCAGTGGTCATAACTTATCGTAAACATAGGATAGTGTTTACCTATTCAATCATATAGTTACAACTATTAGTCATGTATGTATGAAATGATCCAATGATCGGTGTGCATGCATTATTTCATAAATGCATTTATAAGACAAGTGCCTGGTCTATGAACTCTTAGACCAGCTGTGCTGTCACTGTTCACTACAAGTCTGCAGGAAGATTTATGTTCTCATTCCATTTGTATACCTGAAGTAAGGGCATAATCCTAGTGCTTATACTTGAGATCGATGTCGTGATTCCATACATAGGGGTAGACCATGATACAACCCATCTCGATACTGTAAGAGAAGACTTGTTGGGGATGAAAGCCTGTACGTAACTCTTATCTCAAGTGGGATGGTTTGATCCTTGTGCACATTCTCATAGTGGTGCTTGGAATTCTTAATATTCCTATCTGTCTATTGAATGAGATAAGCATATGTGAGGACTGATGGCACGAGAGCAGTATCTGTGTAAACACATACAACTAGCTGAGATGTCAGCAATATATGATGTTTGTATTATAATATTATGTTTGTACTGCATGTATTATAAATGACCAGCACAAATTGTTTGCATATTGGGGTGATGTAGGGCAACTCTTTTTGAGGGCCTGTTCATGAGGGATAATGATCCTGTCATTGTACAGATACTCTGTGCACCTTATTAGAGTATATCTTTGGAGATTCCTATCTATCAGAACAAAAGTGGATTAGTCTGTCCATGTGGGGAGGTTCTGTTTTGTGGTAAGGGTCTATATATGCTGGGTAGCTTAGCTATAAATATGACACCAAGATTCATGTATTGTACTCCCTATGGGACATAGAGTGGATGTTTTACAGATTGTGTTAACTTGTTACCCGCATGATGATGGTCCCCTCTAGCTGGGGGTGGTAATGATAGTACCCACTATCACAGTGTCCATGCTGTGCTGACGTGGCGTCTGTCACTCTGGAACCTTCTACGTGATTTGTCTTGAGACTGCATACATGTTCATTGATGGCCGTAGTAAGGAGTATACTGATAATATAATTTATGTCTGAGTAATATGTTGACTTGTAGGTTAGTGAAGCATAAACTAACACTTTTAGAAGGAACACACTAGCCCTGCCTTATCAGCTTGATGAATAATTTCAACGCTTTGTGTTACAGGTTAAGATGTTACATTTTCACTGGTAATTTATGTAATCATTATGCTCAACTCTTTACTATTAGACTGTACTACTTTCACTTTATAGATGTGTATGTAAATATGATGATATAGGCTATAACATATCATACAGAGACCACCTTACAAACCACGAGGTTCGCCGTATAATTATACAGCACATTGGCAACAATGAACCTCTTTTAACTACAGTGAAATGCGGACAATAAAATGGTTTAGACATGAACTAAGATCTAACGGCCTTTCGTCAGCAATAGTGCAGGGCTCAGTAGACGGACAGGCAAGAGGCAGACCAAGAAAGACCTGGTAAAGAACCTGACTGACTGGACAGGCCTCGTGCATGCAACCATGAAGTTCATCGCAACTGACTGCTAAAGTTAGAGAGAGAGAGAGAGAGAGAGAGAGAGAGAGAGAGAGAGAGAGAGAGAGAGAGAGAAAGAGGAGAGAGAGAGAGAGAGAGAGAGAGAGAGAGAGAGATGATCAGTCAACAGACATTGGTAACCTAATGACAGAGTTACGGAATGATGATGCTGATGATGTAAGTCTGGGACAAACTTCCGGAGTTTTTGCTATTTTCTTGTATGCTATCGAAATCACAGTTTGCTCATACTCGCATTGTGGATAACACTGCAGTGTAGCGCACATATATTCCAATATGTTAGTACACTCGCAGCGTGTGTATGTGAGTGAGTGTATGTATGTGTGTGTGTGTGCGCGCGCGCGTGCGACTGTAACACTTTCAGAAGGAGCACACCAGCCTGCCTTTTCAGCTTGACTAATAATTTCACTGCCCTGTGTTACAGTTCCGATCACTGTTTCCAAGTTGTATTGATGTTGTATCTGTCAGTCAGTTGTCCTTTGAGGACTTTACAAACTTCATGTTCACTTCCTCAACTGTATTCACCATCGGAAAATAAATTATTATTGATTTTATGAAGTAGCAACAAATTATTTTTAATGGTTTTGCGGTCACGTTACATGCGGAACTGTATTAAAGGTTTGCTGAATTAGTCAGGTTGAAAACGTTTGATCTAGTGGATAGTCATATTATATCAGATATTATACGTAGGTACTTTTCTAATGTTGATATACATCCTAGAGAAGCCGCATGCAAACACACATTCCAACGAGGGGTTGTCTAGGCAATTCATCTAAACCAGTGATCACCAACCATGTCTACAAACAAGTGCCAGTCTGCTGAAATTTCCAGGTGTTTCTGCAAAGGTATCTGCCAGATAATGGAGTGGCCACATCATGTGAGCTCTATATTTCCGGTAAGCTAAAAGAGGCGCTGCATGCGAAAATGTGGCGCCGGAAGTATTAGTCACTTCAATCAAAAAGAGGAATCAGATGGATGTTAGTGGAACGTTTCTTCTCTCAGAAACAAAGCCCCAGCCACTTTTATCAAATTTAATAATATCTGCCCATCAGCGGTAGCTAAGTAAAACTTATGAATAAATAGAGTAATTTTATTGTTTGATCTATTAGTTTTAGTATCTAGGAGCCATGAGTTGTTAACCCTTAGGATCGGCATTATGGATATCGCAACCCTTCGGCCTTGATTCCATCATAAATACAGTAAATCTGGGAGAAATGTGTCTTTTCTGCCTACT
>CAJHNH020002264.1:0-50000 GCA_905116865.2 Candidula unifasciata | reverse complement strand
GCTGACACGGGATCAGTAGCTGACACGGGATCAGTAGCTGACACAGGATCAGTAGCTGACACTGGATCAGTAGCTGACACAGGATCAGTAGCTGACACTGGATCAGTAGCTGACACGGGATCAGTAGCTGATACTGGATAAGTAGCTGACATGGGATAAGTAGCTGACACGGGATAAGTAGCTGACACGGGATCAGTAGCTGACACGGGATCAGTAGCTGACACAGGATCAGTAGCTGACACGGGAACAGTAGCCGACAGAGGATCAGTAGCTGACACGGGAACAGTAGCCGACAGAGGATCAGTAGCTGACACGCGATCAGTAGCTAACACGATATCAGTAGCTCACACGGGATCAGTAGCTGACACGGGAAATGTAGCCTACACAGGATCAGTAGCTAACACGGGATCAGTAGCTGACACGGGAAATGTAGCCTACACAGGATCAGTAGCTAACACTGGATCAGTAGCTGACACGGGATCAGTAGCTGACACGGGAACAGTAACTGACACAGGATCAGTAGCTAACACGGGAATAGTATCTGACACGGGATCAGTAGCTAACGCGGGATCAGTAGGTCACACGAGATCAGTAGCTGACACAGGATCAGTAGCTGACACTGAATCAGTAGCTGACACGGGATCAGTAGCTAACACAGAATCAGTAGCTAACACAGAATCAGTAGCTAACATAGAATCAGTAGCTAACACAGAATCAGTAGCTAACACAGAATCAGTAGCTAACACAGAATCAGTAGCTGACACAGAATCAGTAGCTAACACAGAATTAGTAGCTAACACAGAATCAGTAGCTAACACAGAATCAGTAGCTAACACAGAATTAGTAGCTAACACAGAATTAGTAGCTTACACAGAATTAGTAGCTAACACAGAATTAGTAGCTAACACAGAATCAGTAGCTAACACAGAATCAGTAGCTAACACAGAATCAGTAGCTAACACAGAATCAGTAGCTAACCCAGAATCAGTAGCTAACCCAGAATCAGTAGCTAACATAGAATCAGTAGCTAACACAGAATCAGTAGCTAACACAGAATCAGTAGCTAACACAGAATCAGTAGCTAACACAGAATCAGTAGCTAACACAGAATCAGTAGCTAACACAGAATCAGTAGCTGACACAGAATCAGTAGCTAACACAGAATCAGTAGCTAACACAGAATCAGTAGCTAACACAGAATCAGTAGCTGACATAGAATCAGTAGCTAACATAGAATCAGTAGCTAACACAGAATCAGTAGCTAACATAGAATCAGTAGCTAACACAGAATCAGTAGCTAACATAGAATCAGTAGCTAACACAGAATCAGTAGCTAACATAGAATCAGTAGCTAACACAGAATCAGTAGCTAACATAGAATCAGTAGCTAACACAGAATCAGTAGCTAACATAGAATCAGTAGCTAACACAGAATCAGTAGCTAACATAGAATCAGTAGCTAACACAGAATCAGTAGCTAACATAGAATCAGTAGCTGACACAGAATCAGTAGCTAACACCGAATCAGTAGCTAACACAGAATCAGTAGCTAACACCGAATCAGTAGCTAACACAGAATCAGATGCTAACACAGAATCAGTAGCTAACACAGAATCAGTAGCTAACATAGAATCAGTAGTTGACACAGAATCAGTAGCTAACATAGAATCAGTAGCTAACACAGAATCAGTAGCTAACACAGAATCAGTAGCTAACATAGAATCAGTAGCTAACACAGAATCAGTAGCTAACATAGAATCAGTAGTTGACACAGAATCAGTAGCTAACACAGAATCAGTAGCTAACACAGAATAGGTAGTTGACACAGAATCAGTAGCTAACACAGAATCAGTAGCTAACATAGAATCAGTAGCTAACACAGAATCAGTAGCTAACATAGAATCAGTAGTTGACACAGAATCAGTAGCTAACACAGAATCAGTAGCTAACACAGAATCAGTAGCTAACACAGAATCAGTAGCTAACACAGAATCAGTAGCTAACACAGAATCAGTAGTTGACACAGAATCAGTAGCTAACATAGAATCAGTAGCTAACACAGAATCAGTAGCTAACATAGAATCAGTAGCTAACACAGAATCAGTAGCTAACATAGAATCAGTAGCTAGCACAGAATCAGTAGCTAACATAGAATCAGTAGCTAACATAGAATCAGTAGCTAACACAGAATCAGTAGCTAACATAGAATCAGTAGCTAACATAGAATCAGTAGCTAACACAGAATCAGTAGCTAACATAGAATCAGTAGCTAACACAGAATCTGTAGCTAACACAGAATCAGTAGCTAACACAGAATCAGTAGCTAACACAGAATCAGTAGCTGACACAGAATCAGTAGCTAACATAGAATCAGTAGCTAACATAGAATCAGTAGCTAACACAGAATCAGTAGCTAACACAGAATCAGTAGCTAACATAGAATCAGTAGCTAACACAGAATCAGTAGCTAACATAGAATCAGTAGTTGACACAGAATCAGTAGCTAACACAGAATCAGTAGCTAACACAGAATAGGTAGTTGACACAGAATCAGTAGCTAACACAGAATCAGTAGCTAACATAGAATCAGTAGCTAACACAGAATCAGTAGCTAACATAGAATCAGTAGCTAACACAGAATCAGTAGCTAACATAGAATCAGTAGTTGACACAGAATCAGTAGCTAACACAGAATCAGTAGCTAACACAGAATCAGTAGCTAACACAGAATCAGTAGCTAACACAGAATCAGTAGTTGACACAGAATCAGTAGCTAACATAGAATCAGTAGCTAACACAGAATCAGTAGCTAACATAGAATCAGTAGCTAACACAGAATCAGTAGCTAACATAGAATCAGTAGCTAGCACAGAATCAGTAGCTAACATAGAATCAGTAGCTAACATAGAATCAGTAGCTAACACAGAATCAGTAGCTAACATAGAATCAGTAGCTAACATAGAATCAGTAGCTAACACAGAATCAGTAGCTAACATAGAATCAGTAGCTAACACAGAATCTGTAGCTAACACAGAATCAGTAGCTAACACAGAATCAGTAGCTAACACAGAATCAGTAGCTGACACAGAATCAGTAGCTAACATAGAATCAGTAGCTAACATAGAATCAGTAGCTAACATAGAATCAGTAGCTAACACAGAATCAGTAGCTAACATAGAATCAGTAGCTAACACAGAATCAGTAGCTAACACAGAATCAGTAGCTGACACAGAATCAGTAGCTAACACAGAATCAGTAGCTAACACAGAATCAGTAGTTGACACAGAATCAGTAGCTAACACAGAATCAGTAGCTAACACAGAATCAGTAGCTAACACAGAATCAGTAGCTAACACAGAATCAGTAGCTAACACAGAATCAGTAGCTAACACAGAATCAGTAGCTAACACAGAATCAGTAGCTAACACAGAATCAGTAGCTAACACAGAATCAGTAGCTAACACAGAATTAGTAGCTAACATAGAATCAGTAGCTAACATAGAATCAGTAGCTAACACAGAATCAGTAGCTAACACAGAATCAGTAGCTGACACAGAATCAGTAGCTAACACAGAATCAGTAGCTAACACAGAATCAGTAGCTAACACAGAATTAGTAGCTAACACAGAATCAGTAGCTAACACAGAATCAGTAGTTGACACAGAATCAGTAGCTAACACAGAATCAGTAGCTAACACAGAATCAGTAATTGACTGGCAGCAGTTAATGAGTGCCCCCAGGTCTCACGTCTGCCGTTAATGCTTCTATCACTAACACTTTTTTCTTCTATTGATTCTGTTAACATTTCTAGTACTATTTTATTTAGTCAATCCTCTTCTACCATGGAGTGTAAAAGTTTGCGAGAAAGATCTCTAGACTTCTATATCAGCAGTTTTCTTTTTGGGTTTGTTCAGTTCGAGTCCTCTGTCAGTCACGGACTTGTGGATGTAGTCTTCCCAGCGAACCCTGGGTCGCTCCGGAAGTCTGCTTTCCTGGTTCTTGGCTTCCGTACCTGCCGTGTTGGTCCTCAGATCATTTCACAGCCGAACTAGTAGGTATAATGAAAGCTTTAGAGATAGCAGCATAAATCCCCCCTTGAAACAAGCAATAATGACAGAATCTCTATCATGGGTACAATCACTAGGAGACTATAGACAGGGAATTAGATCAGACATAAACGATGAGATATTAACACTGACCACACAACTTAGAATCAACGGATGTCAGGTCACCATAGCGTGGGTTTCAGCGCATAAAGGCATAGCTGGTAATTAAAAAGGCGGTTTTTTTTTGTTTTTTTGGGTGTGTGCAGAAAGATGCACAAGCAGTCATAATATAAAAACAAGCCTATGAAAATCCTTATATTACAGGAATGTGGAAGAGACAGAGGGAAACGAGTGCTACTGGCAGAAAGGCGTGCACATTTGTGAGAGAACCTACCCTCATATTACAGGTCACAGACAACCTAACAATTCCAGCAAAAAAAAAAAAAAAAATATGGAACTTAAAATACTTGGACACTATAAAGCTAAATTGACAGCACGCTTGTGCTTAGACTGCTTTAAGAAAAACACAGAAGACCACTTGCTGCTAACATGCACCCTATATAACCAGGAAAGACAACCTCTGAAAGACAATTTTTCAAAAAGAGAAAGAAATTAGTCATTGACATGCAAAGAATGCTTACAGGTTAACATCAATGAGAACATACAGAAACAAATGAAGAACTTTATGTGCAGGACAAGTAAAACTATTTTAATCTCTTTAAATAAAGATATGATGAGACTGAGACGGTGAGGTGAGAAAAGGGAACTGGGAAAGGAGAATAATCAAGGAGAAGTAATTCGATTGTGTGAAACAACCTAAACGCCAAAACTGCTCAACTATCTCCTAGAGTAGGGACATTGTCACATATACAAGCTAAAAGACATAGACTAGAGACCGGCTGCGTCACGATCTGAACCCGAGGCCTTCTGATCCACAGGCGAGCGTCTGACCATTCTTAATGCTCAACTCTTTACTACAAGACTGTATTGCCTTCACTTTGTAATGTGTATGTAAATCTGATGATACAGGCTATAACATATGATACAGAGACCACATTACAAACGACGACGTTAGCCGTATAATTATTCAGCACATTGGCAACTACAAACCTCTTTTAACTACAGTGAAAATGCGGACAATAAAATGGTTTAGACATGAACAAAGATCTAACGGCCTCTCAACAGCAATACTGCAAGGCTTAGTAGACGGACAGGCAATAAGAGGCAGGCCAAGAAAGACCTGGTTTCAGAACCTGATTGACTGGACAGGCCTCATGCATGCAACCGTGATGTTCATCGCAACTGACCGATAACTGTGGAGAGGTCTGAAAAGTCAACAGGAGCTGGTGACCGAACGACACGCAGAGTTACGGAATGACGATGGTGATGATGTAAGTCTGGGACAAACTTCCGGAGTTTTTGCTATTTTCTTGTATGCTATCGAAATCACAGTTTGCTCATACTCGCATTGTGGATAACACTGCAGTGTAGCGCACATATATTCCAATATGTTAGTACACTCGCAGCGTGTGGATGTGAGTGTGTGTGTGTGTGTGTGTGTGTATATATATATATATATATATATATATATATATATATATATTATATATATATATTTATAAGGATAACACCAACAGATCATGCAGGTGTCACGATAGCGATCTAACCAATAAACAGACCGTTTAACCTATGCGGGTCGCAATTTTTACTGTCAATAAGGCACGACAACACAAATATGATCAGCATTGGCAAATCAACAGCAATCTTTTTTAATAAATACGGGCGGCGTCTACATAACAAATTAAATAGTTTGACTCCACTTTCACACGTCACTTTCAGTATAAAAAGGATTTAGTATTTAGTGGGCACCCCACGCTTTCATTAGACGTGGTATAAAATTGTAGATGACTGTTGGTAAAGAAAATTAGCTGAACCCGTTTATCCTGTAAATTATTTGAATAGATATACACAGAATATATAGTGAACAAAACAAGCCAATGTTAAAATATAATTCCCTGCATACCATAGTATAAATTATAGAATATTCTTTTGGGCACTTGTTAATTGTATACAGGGTAAGTAATTAAAAGTTAACAGTATAGAATTTGAACAATATGAACAAGAACAATAAAAATACAACACATACTCACACACATACGCACATATACACATATACACGCGCATACACACACACATATAAACACGCACACATAAACACATACACATACACACGCGCACATACACACATAAAAACACACACACACATAAACACACTCACACACATACGAACACGAACATACACACACATCACACACATCTCACACACACACACACACACATAAACACCCAAACATACACACGCGCACTTACATTCAAACACGCACACACAGACACATGCAGAAACTCACACAAGAAAAAGGGAAAATAGAAAAATAAAACTAGGAATTATATTTTTTTAAATCGCTTTTTGTGTGCATGTGCGTGGGTTTGTATGCGTATGAGTGTGTGTGTGTGTGTGTGTGTGTGTGTGTGTGTGTGTGTGTGTGTGTGTGTGGAAGGCAAGGGGGGGGGCGGTGATAAAATGACAATTGCAATAATACGTTTCACACTACCACTGTTTCCTGACTCTACACATCAAACATCACACTACCACTGTTTCCTGACTCTATACATCAAACATCACACTACCACTGTTTCCTGACTCTATACATCAAACATCACACTACCACTGTTTCCTGACTCTATACATCAAACATCACACCACCACTGTTTCCTGACTCTATACATCAAACATCACACTACCACTGTTTCCTGACTCTATACATCAAACATCACACTACCACTGTTTCCTGACTCTACACATCAAACATCACACTAATGTGCTCACTTGTTTACTTTCGTGGAAAGAAATTACTTCAACATCTGCTTCATACTGTGCAACAACAGCACACATACTCATGTCACAGGCTGCGCAACAGTAACATGGTGCCTTCTATGCATGGACACGATGACAATTGGAAACCGATAGCTTGCAACACAGGGTCAGCCGCTGTTGGTGTTGTTCTCATGCAGCCTACAGTTTAGACCCACTTTAAAAAAAAAAAAAATCATGGGTCTGATAAATAGCAGGAAAATGTGACAAACAGATCTGTGACAACAATAACCTTCTGTGATATACTAAGCCGCTGTGGCTGTTTGGCCTCTTCGTGTCATTTAAACTGATTTCTTGTCTATTGTTTCCTGCAGATTCGTGTGACAATCAAAAGCATCTAATGTGGGAGGGGCCAAGACAAATATGAAAGGGTGGGTAAGGATGAACACTTCTGATTTGAAATTGTCCTCAGCTAGATGTAGATGCCGTGCTTTGTGCAAAAGTCTGGTGTCCTGAAAAACATGTTTTAAATATTTCGGTCCACTGCCTATAGTCTCAGCCTGTGTTATATGTATTGTGAGACCAAGCATAATGTTGCCTATAAATAGGCCTAACGGTTTATGTATATTGTCTTATTGCTTACGCAGTCGCAAAGAGATTTTCACTTCAGGTCATGTTATGTTGTTGAGTCATAAGCTTTTATATTGATAATTTCTGCACTGCTGAAGTGCGTAACTGCCGTTTCCAAGGTAACTTTCTACGTCTGAATTATGTAGCAGGCAAAGAGAACGAACGAACGAACGAACTTTATTTTCAAAGGGTTACAAATTAGGCACGCAGGCCTGTCTTACATTCGGCCCTTCCAAACTTCCATCTTTCACACAGCAGTTGTATTTCATCAATGAAGCATGTTATATTCATGTAATAATATGCATATTATATATATGAAGTCAAAAACAAAAGCATGGCTGGTAAAATATGTACGCACGCTCACGCGCGAACACACACACCCACATACACACACAAGCCCAATGACTCACTTACACACGCTCTAAAACACACACGCATACAATCCAGACACATATAGGCACTAAGTACACACATACATCCACATACATACGAACATGCACACACACATACATACATAAATACATAAATACATACATACATACATACATACATACATACATACATACATACATACATACATACATACATACATACATACATACATACATACATACATACATACATACATACATACATACATACATACATACATACATACATACATACATACATACATACATACATACATACATACATACATACATACATACATACATACATACATACATACATACATACATACATACATACATACATACATACATACATACATACATACATACATACATACATACATACATACATACATACATACATACATACATACATACATACATACATACATACATACATACATACATACATACATACATACATACATACATACATACATACATACATACATACATACATACATACATACATACATACATACATACATACATACATACATACATACATACATACATACATACATACATACATACATACATACATACATACATACATACATACATACATACATACATACATACATACATACATACATACATACATACATACATACATACATACATACATACATACATACATACATACATACATACATACATACATACATACATACATACATACATACATACATACATACATACATACATACATACATACATACATACATACATACATACATACATACATACATACATACATACATACATACATACATACATACATACATACATACATACATACATACATACATACATACATACATACATACATACATACATACATACATACATACATACATACATACATACATACATACATACATACATACATACATACATACATACATACATACATACATACATACATACATACATACATACATACATACATACATACATACATACATACATACAAACATACATACATACATACATACATACATACATACACATATACACACGCTCTAAAACACACACGCATACAATTCAGACACATTCAGACACACACACATATGCAGTCACGGGCACACATACGTGGACACATACACACACGCAGGCAGGGAAACAGACACACACATTGACATACGCAACACCCACACATACAAAGATATACACACACAGACACGCACAGTCAGACATACGCACACAGAGGCATAACCCGACACAAGCAGAGACACGCAGACATAATATAATAGACACACCGATAGAGACTTACACAGATACACACAAAGCCACGCACAGCCACAGACAGACACATATACACATGCAGCCATACACACCTACAGACACATAATGGCACACACACACACACTGACACACAGAGACGGACACAAACACATACTAACACACCCACAGACGCACAAATACTCGCACAGACACACACATGCAGACGCACACACACACACATTATCAAAAATTTGAACATACAAATACACACGAAACAACACATAGAGAAACACACAGCCACAGGCACACGCAGGCATAGACACACAGACACACGCAGAAACACCTACAGACACAGCATAGATACACACAAACAGACACACACACACAGACAAACATGCAGCCAAGCCACACCCGCACATATCCACATACAATCACACACACACAGACACACACATACATATAGACATAAAAACACACACACACAGACACACAACACAGACTGACACGCACACTGACACGCAGACAGACACACACAGATATGCACCCGGACACCATTCAGACAATCAGACACACGCCTACACACAGATACATACACACAAACGTATACAGTTACCCATGCATACACAGAATCATACATACACACATACGCCTACACACGCCAGCATGTCACACATATACGCATACAAGCATATCATACGTACTGCAATTAATTATAACTAGTAATGCATTGTGGATTATAAACTACATTTAAGGTGGCATGTAATCACTGATAATCATGAAATGAAAGAGTTTGCGGTTAAATGAGTAAGGACTTTTTGTAGTTTTCAGATCGGGTGGAAGATGGTTCCATAAATGAGCAGCAGAATATGCTAGACTTGTTTTAAATAAATCAATTCTGGGTTTAGGCAAATGTAATAAACCTAGTCGCTTGCTATTCTTAGGATTAGATTGAATAAATCGGTCTATGTAATTTGGAGTATCTTTAGATAGGATTTTGTGAATAAATTTGGCCTTATTAAAAATTAAACGTTTACTAAATGGCAGAAGCCTTAGATGTCCATATAAAAGATTTTTCTCAACGTAGTTTCTATCGGAAACTAGGCGTAAGGCCCTATTTTGTAGAGAACTCAGCTGTTTGACATTAGATTTGGAGCAGCCATCCCAAATTGTGGAACAATAGTCAATATGCGTTTGAATGTAGGATATGTAAAATATTTTACGTGTATTTTCGTCCAGAAAGTGCTGAATTTTTCCAAGTTGATATACTTTTTGTGCTACTTTTTTGGTCATGGCATGAACATGGGAACTCCAAGTTAGATGGCTGTCAATTAAAACACCTAATGTTTTGTGTTCAAATACATTAACAATAGGTAGCTTGTCAATGAAGAGCTCAAGCGGTGGCTTGTGTACAGCTAATGTTTGTAGCTTTTGCCTAGTTGTTATCACCATAGATTTAGTTTTATTAATATTAATTTGCATGCGATTATCATTGCTCCATTTTATGAGTTTATCCATTTCTTTCTGTAAAGAAAGTTCTAATTCATTACAATTGTCATGACTAGTATATATTGTACAGTCCTCAGCAAACAGATCACATGTTATACTGAGATGTAACGGAAGGTCATTAATATAAGTAGCAAACAGTAGTGGACCCAATGTTGAACCCTGAGGAACGCCTATATTTAACTGTGTGGGTTTTGAATAACGGTTACTGAGGGAGACTACCTGCTGCCTATCAGACAAAAATGATTTTATTAATGTCACTAAATTTTCGTTGGTTTTTAAGGTCTTTAGTTTACTAATTAAAATATTGTGATCAACCAACAACAATAGATGATGGGGCATCTTAATGCACGTAAAGGAAATAAAAATATGGCTGTTGAGAAATCTTTAGAGAAGGAAGGATTTGGCAATATAAATGAAAATTAGGAAAGCCTAGATGGTCTGAATGCAGTTAGATCTGATAATAGATGCATCTCATTTGATCTTAGGGAGATTCACAGATAAACTTCATTTTCTTCAAATGGCGTGGCAAAAATCAAACTGACTAACACTGCATAAATAGGAAAACTGATATAGCTTCTTTTTTTATGTCTAGGCATATAATACTGAAAGTGCGGGTGGTGACAACGTCTTATGTGTGGTACTGAAGGTGCGGGTGGTGACAACGTCTTATGTGTGGTACTGAAGGTGCGGGTGGTGACAACGTCTTATGTGTGGTACTGAAGGTGCGGGTTATGACAACGTCTTATGTGTGGTACTGAAGGTGCGGGTGGTGACAACGTCTTATGTGTGGTACTGAAGGTGCGGGTGGTGACAACGTCTTATGTGTGGTACTGAAGGTGCGGGTGGTGACAACGTATTATGTGTGGTACTGAAGGTGCGGGTGGTGACAACGTCTTATGTGTGGTCCTGAAGGTGCGGGTGGTGACAACGTCTTATGTGTGGTACTGAAGGTGCGGGTGGTGACAACGTCTTATGTGTGGTCCTGAAGGTGCGGGTGGTGACAACGTCTTATGTGTGGTACTGAAGGTGCGGGTGGTGACAACGTCTTATGTGTGGTACTGAAGGTGCGGGTGGTGACAACGTCTTATGTGTGGTACTGAAGGTGCGGGTGGTGACAACGTCTTATGTGTGGTCCTGAAGGTGCGGGTGGTGACAACGTCTTATGTGTGGTACTGAAGGTGCGGGTTATGACAACGTCTTATGTGTGGTACTGAAGGTGCGGGTGGTGACAACGTCTTATGTGTGGTACTGAAGGTGCGGGTTATGACAACGTCTTATGTGTGGTACTGAAGGTGCGGGTGGTGACAACGTCTTATGTGTGGTACTGAAGGTGCGGGTGGTGACAACGTCTTATGTGTGGTACTGAAGGTGCGGGTTATGACAACGTCTTATGTGTGGTACTGAAAGTGCGGGTGGTGACAACGTCTTATGTGTGGTACTGAAGGTGCGGGTTATGACAACGTCTTATGTGTGGTACTGAAGGTGCGGGTTATGACAACGTCTTATGTGTGGTACTGAAGGTGCGGGTTATGACAACGTCTTATGTGTGGTACTGAAGGTGCGGGTGGTGACAACGTCTTATGTGTGGTACTGAAGGTGCGGGTTATGACAACGTCTTATGTGTGGTACTGAAGGTGCGGGTGGTGACAACGTCTTATGTGTGGTACTGAAGGTGCGGGTGGTGACAACGTCTTATGTGTGGTCCTGAAGGTGCGGGTGGTGACAACGTCTTATGTGTGGTAAAACTGAAGCCAATGTTAAGACTAGTTCCAGAACATTCACAGCACAGAATAGACAGTCAAAGATTTTACATGAAAGGATCGTTAAAGAAGAATCCATCTCCAGGAGAAAATCAAATTTAAAGCACATGATAAGGAGGAAGATCAGAGAAAAGAAAAGCACCGGGAACATCCTAAATTTACAATCTTCGAACAGCAGCGATTAGTACAGGGCTGAAGAAATGTCATTGAAAACAGTTGATAAGTGACGTCACATGGCATTTTACACAGGTGAAGCGTGCAATGTGCACCCTAACACAAAACAACTAATAGTGAGAGGAACAGAAAATGAAATCTCAAAAGACATTTAAAAAATGGTATTCACTGTCGGTTAAGACCGGAAATGCTGACAGACTGCCTAGAGAAGAAAAATAGGCAACCGAGAAAGGAAATAGCAAAATACTCCTGCTAGAACTATTGACTGGTACATTCAAACAAGGATTAGACCATCTTTAAGAGACTTTTAGAAGACATAGTCCTAAAACACCCAAAGAATTTTGATAAAGAGACCTGTATGACAAAAATGTCACTAAAAAAGCAAAACATATTTATTATAAGGACAATCAGTTAGCAAACATCAAGGCAGGAAATGGTGATGATTTTAGTGCATAAAAGCTCCAGACAGCAAATGATGTCACCATAAACCGAGTCAAAGATTTGTTCAAAAGAAGAGAAGAAGAAAGAATCCAACCCAGTGGAAGAAAAGAATAAGGGTAGACACAAATTATCTTACTGTCTTTAATAACAGCAGAGGAACTACTGTGATATCGGTAATGTTCAAAACATTTTGTAATATAACTATCACTAGAATTAAAGGGATAGGTTACACAAATCCTAAATAGGAACAAACTGATTTAGACACGGAACAAGCTGCTCTGATCTAATAACTACCATGAGACAAGTGTTGCAGGAATTGTTTTAAAAATTACAAAGCAATTTTATTTTTATTTAACTGAGTTTTAAAAAAAAAAGGAAGAATGTGGTAGCTTGTGGAGAAAATCACTGTGTGGAATTTTCCGATTGTCCTGCCACACCGTTCAAAATGTAGTTTGAAAACCATGTTAAGTATTTTATATTCCAATAATCTTTCAGATTTAATACATACCAGTGAAAGCTAGATAACTATTAGATGCATTGAAAAAAAGTTCAAATAATTTTAAAACTAATGCCTAAGGAAACTGATATACATTAAATGGGATTAGTTAAAGAAAGGCAAAGAAATGAGAGAAACGGGTAGGCAGTCGATGTTATTAATCATCATAATGTTAAGGAGATAGGCAGTCGATGTTATCAGCCATCATAATGTTAAGGAGATAGGCAGTCGATGTTATTAATCATCATAATGGTAAGGAGATAAGCAGTCGATGTTATCAACCATCATAATGTTATGGAGATAGGCAGTCGATGTTATCAGCCATCATAATGTGAAGGAGATAGGCAGTCGATGTTATCAACCATCATAACGAAGGAGTTAGGCAGTCGATGTTATCAACCATCATAACGAAGGAGAAAGGCAGTCGATGTTATCAAACATCATAATGTTAAGGAGATGGGCAGTCACTGTTATCAACCGCCATTATGTTAAGGAGATAGGCAGTCGATGTTATCAACCATCATAATGTTAAGGATATAGGCAGTCGATGTTCTTCTTCTTCTTCTGCCTTTCTATCCCCCAATGGAGCATAGGCCCTCAACCAACTCACGCCAAGTCGTTCTATCCTTCGCCATTACATGGAGCTCTCCCCATGTCCTCTCAATCTTTCTAACCTCATTCTCCAGCTCTCTTCTCCATGTGTTTTTAGCCTTCCTTTATTCCTATGCCCCTGTGGGTTCCAATGCAAAGACATTCTAGTTATGCTGTTCTCCTGTTTTCTCAGTGTGTGCCCTATCCAACGCCAGCGTCTTTTCCTCACCTCCTGATCCACTGGAGCCTGTTTAGTTCTCTCCCAAAATTCTACATTAGTTATTCTATCATACCATTTTATTCCCTCTATTATGCGCAGGCACCAGTTAATAAATGTCTGCAATTTATTAGTAATTGCCTTGGTTGTTCTCCATGTTTCCGCCTCATACAATAATACTTATTTGACATTAGAATTAAACATTTTTAGTTTAGTATTTATTTTAATTTATTTTGACCTCCACAAATTCCCTAGTGCTATGAAAGCCCCTCTTGCCTTTTGTATTCTTATTTTAATATCTCTATCAGTTCCTCCATCTTTATCTACATTACTGCCTAAATAGGTGTACGACTCCACGTCTTGGAGTGGGGTGCCATTAAGAGAAACCACATTACTAATTGCCTGATTTATTCTAATTATCTTTGACTTTCCTTTATGGATATTCAGACCAAGCTGCTGTGATCTCTTTCAGGCCCATGAATTTTGACAGACTTGGCCCACATTAATTTCCCTTTACAAAAATGGCAGAGGGGTGGGTGTACAAGAAAGGCTGTAGAGACTGTAATATACTTCTAATCCCTATAACAGTTTATATTTTTTAAACGAGAAATGAGTGTACATTCTGAATCTGATGATAAGTGTTTGTTTAATTTTGTTATAGTTAGTGGAAAAGCAGAATTCAGCAGGTGTTAATTTCACAAGGACAACATTTCACACAAAAATTCTTCACTTACCATGGTTTTTGCAGCCACAAGAATAGTAAATATCCAAATTTGAGAACAAAACTTCAAAGTTTGTTCAATGTCCTAACATATTCTAAAGTTATGATAACTTTCTGGGTTAGTTTATCACTCAGGGGCTCTTAGTTCCCACCGAGTGCTAAGCAAAATTTCAGAGAAAAAATGGCAGAAAAATGAGCCATAACACACACACTATTTACTATTCACTTTGTACAGTTATTTACAGACTGTAGCTGCGATGATTTCAATGTAGCTTAGCCATAGTATAGTACTATCTCTTTGTTTAGAGCACTTTCCTTCTCTTACACCATAAATACGGTAGTATGGGACATTGTGTAATAAACTCGTCAGAATCGCTAGATTCCGAACAGCTGATCGCTCAGCTTCACTGGTGAAAATTCACTGTCTGAATCACTTTCCGAAAAATCTAAATTGTTATTATCATTTTCACAATTAAAAACATCTGACTGAAACAATTTCAGAGCTTCGGCCGCAGAAAGACGCATTCTGCGACCTGTTCTTGTGATTAGAACATTGGTATTCAGTGCACTCAAAAACGAACTTAGAAAATAAACTGTTAAAAAAAAATTTATGTTTTTTTTTTCTCAAATTATCCACGTGTGTTTTAGTCCAAGAAGTGAAACTAAAAGGATTTCGGCAGAGTGACTTTCCTGAATAGGTTATTCGTACCTCCAAACATTAGAAACTAGTACGAACGCGCATGCAAAGAAAAATGTAAGAGATACACGATTAACGATGACACTGTTGTTTGGGCAGAACGGAACTTCTCAAACTACGCTCACACCGTTGTTTGGGCCTTAAAGAGTTAAGTATATTTAATTTATCTTGCATCTGATTCCGTGAATGGGACAGAAGAGCAATATCATCAGCGAAGTCCAGATCATCAAGCTGTTTTGTAGGGGTCCACTGAATTCCATTCTTGGTGTTAGCAGTTACTGTTTTCATTGTCCAGTCTATAGCCAGTAAAAACAAGAGGGGCGACAAAAGACATCCCTGTCGCACACCTGTTTTTATTTCAAATGCATCTGTTAGCTTTCCCTCATGAAGAACTCGACATTTCATGTCTTTATATGTTGCCTTTACTAAGTTGATAATTTTCTGTGGGATTCCCTAGTGCCCCATCAATTTCCAGAGAGATTCCCTATCTATGCTGTCAAATGCTTTTTCATAGTCTATAAATCCAATGTAAAGTGGTGAGTTCAGTTCAATACTTTGCTCTATTATAATACGTAATGTGGCTATCTGATCAGTACAGGATCTGTTTGACCGAAAACCTGCCTGCTCATCTCTTAGCATTTTATCAATAGCATCTTTTAATCTTTCCAAAATAATTCTACTTAATATTTTTCCAGGAACTGACAGCAACATAATTCCTCTATAGTTTTCACACTCCTGTAGATCACCTTTCTTGGGCAGTTTCACAAGATATCCTTCTCTCCAGTCTGCTGGTATTTCTTCGGTCTCCCAGACTTTACTGAATAATTATGTAGCAATTCTGTTGATGTGTTTATGTTGGTCCTGATGGCTTCAGCTGGGATACCATCTGGGCCTGACGCCTTTCCTTCCTTAAGAAGATTTATAGCTTTTCTAATTTCCTCTTTGGATGGTATCTCACAGTTGATATCCAGTTCCATTCTAAAGGCTGGATATCTGGGGGAACCTCTGGGCCTGGTCTATTTAGAAGCATTTCAAAATATTCAACCCATCTGTCCATTTGATCTTTAGTGTTAGTAAGTACCTTTCCTTGACTATTTTTGATTGATCCAGTTGGCTGACTATATTTACCTACTAATTTTCTTGTGTTACTGTAAAGTTCTCTGAGGTTTCCTTTTGCTGCTGCTGTCTCCGCTTCTTGTGCTAGATCATTTAGATATTTCACTTTATCTGCCCTTATATGCCTCCTAACTTCCTTGTTGGCTTCTGTGTAATTCTTCTGAGCTCTAGCTTTAGCAGCTCTAGTTTTGCTATTGTTTAATTCTGCCTTTTTACTTTTCCTATCTTCAATCAGTTTAATGGTTTCTGGTGTTATCCATGCTTTATGTTTCCTTTCTTTCTTGCCAAGAACTTCTACACAAGATTCATTCCAGATTCCTTTGATCTGATCCCAGCAGACTTCTGTGTTGACATCTTCAGCTAACTGCTGCAACACCTGGTACTTATTAGAGACCGTAACTGAGAACTGTTCCTAAATTTCTTTATCTCTGAGAAAGCCTACATTATATTGGTTTCTATGATTATAAGATGTTATATATCTTTTTAGTTTCAACTTGATTTTACTTATCACCAGGAAATGGGCAGTAAATACATCGGCACCTCTGAAAGCCCTAACATCGTAAAGGGATGATCTAAACATTTTGTTAATACATATGTGGTCAATTAGATTAGTTGTCTTATGGTCTGGTGATTCCCATGTTGCCTTGTGTATTCTTTTATGGGGAAAAATACTTCCACCAATAACATACTGGTTACCTGAACAAAAATTTTTGAACAATTCTCCATTTGCATTCATTACTCCTAGACCATGTCTCCCCATAATTTCTTCATAACCTGTGTTGTCTGATCCTATCTTGGCATTCAAAATTTTTAAGTTGCCCTTTCTTTCATTATTTATAATATTTTGAAGCTGCATGTAAAATTCTTCCTTAACAGACGCATCTTTATCATTTGTTGGTGCATAACACTGTATTACATACATGTTCACCTTCTGTTTTACTGTTCTAAAAGATGCTCTTATTATTCTGGGACTCACAGCTTCCCATTCTATTAGTGCCCTGTCTGCTTCTTTTGATAGCATCAGGGCCACTCCTTCACTGTGCGGCGAATTTTCCTCTGTGTGTCCTGAGAACAAAATAGTTTCTCCTGTATTAAGAATACTTTTCCCTGTCCCAGTCCATCTAGTTTCACATAACACCAAAATACTAATTCTATAATGTTTCATTTCCTTTGCTACTTCCATTGTTCTACCTATATCATAGAGAGTTCTAACATTCCAGGTGCCAAATCTGGAGATTTTCCTAGCTGAGAGGAGGTAAGTC
Source organism: Candidula unifasciata (assembly GCA_905116865.2). Taxonomy (NCBI): domain Eukaryota; kingdom Metazoa; phylum Mollusca; class Gastropoda; order Stylommatophora; family Geomitridae; genus Candidula; species Candidula unifasciata. The sequence continues at coordinate 31,792 of CAJHNH020002264.1, read as the reverse complement.
AACGATCCGGACTCCTTACGGCTTTCTCCACACCGTGTCATACTTCTTCTATTTGAAGAGCCTTCCCTCATCTTGGTTGGCTGGATTTTATTTGCTTCTCTTTTTGACTTATCCATGGCTGGTTGGTTTTTGTGGTTATGGTTTTTACAGGATGAGGTAGCCAACCTCAAGCCCAACCCTACCCTTAGACGCCTCTTACGACATGCCTGGTAGGGTGCAGTGTCACTATTCTTTGCTTTCCGTGAGGGCCCCGGTGACACACGGGCGATGTTATTAACCATCATAATGTTAAGGAGACAGGCAGTCGATGTTATTAATCATCATAATGTTAAGGAGATAGGCAGTCGATGTTGTCAGCCATCATAATGTGAAGGAGATAGGCAGTCGATGTTATAAACCATCATAACGAAGGAGATAGGCAGTCGATGTTATCAACCATCATAACGAAGGAGATAGGCAGTCGATGTTATCAACCATCATAATGTTAAGGAGATGGGCAGTCGATGTTATCAACCGCCATAATGTTAAGGAGATAGGCAGTCGATGTTATCAACCACCATAATGTTAAGGAGATATGCAGTCGATGTTATTAACCATCATAATGTTAAGGAGATAGGCAGTCGATGTTCAAAACCATCATAATGAAAGGAGATAGGCAGTCGATGTTATCAACCATCATAATGTTAAGGAGATAGGCAGTCGATGTTATCAACCATCATAATGATAAGTAGATAGGCAGTCGGTGTTATCAACCATCATAATGAAAAGGAGATAGGCATTCGATGTTCAAAACCATCATAATGTTGAGGAGATAGGCAGTCAATGTTATCAACAATCATAACGATAGGTAGATTAGCAGTGGATGTTATCAACCATCATAACGTTAAGTAGATAAGCAGTCGATGTTATCAACAATTAAAATGTTAAGGAGATAGGCAGTCGATGTTATCAACCATTATAATGTTAAGGAGATAGGCAGTCGATGTTATCAACCATCATAATGTTAGGTAGATAGGCATTCGATGTTATCAACCATCATAACGTAAAGGAGATAGGCAGTCGATGTTATCAACCATCATAATGTTAAGGAGATAGGAAGTCGATGTTATCAACCATAATAACGTAAAGGAGATAGGCAGTCGATGTTATCAACCGTCATAACGTAAAGGAGATAGGCAGTCGATGTTAGCAACCATCATAACGTTAAGGAGAAAGGCATCGATGTTATCAACCATCATAACGTAAAGGATATAGGCAGTCGATATTATCAACCATCATAATGTTAAGTAGATAGGCAGTCGGTGTTATCAACCATCATAATGAAAAGGAGATAGGCAGTCGATGTTGTCAACCATCATAATGTTAAGTAGATAGGCAGTCGATGTTATCAATCATCATAATGTTAAGGAGATGGGCAGTCGATGTTATCAACCGCCATAATCTTAAGGAGATAGGCAGTCGATGTTATCAACCATCATAATGTTAAGTAGATAGGCAGTCGGTGTTATCAACCAGCATAATGAAAAGGAGATAGGCAGACGATGTTATCAACCATCATAATATTAAGGAGATAGGCAGTCGATGTTATTAACCATCATAATGTTAAGCAGATAGGCAGTCGATGTTCAAAACCATCATATTGTTAAGGAGATAGGCAGTCGATATTATCAACCATCATAATGTTAAGTAGATAGGCAGTCAGTGTTATCAACCATCATAACGTAAAGGAGATAGGCAGTCGATGTTATCAACCATCATAATGTTAAGGAGATAGGCAGTCGATGTTATCAACCATCATAATGTTAAGTAGATAGGCAGTCGGTGTTATCAACCAGCATAATGAAAAGGAGATAGGCAGTCGATGTTATCAACCACCATAATGTTAAGGAGATAGGCAGTCAATGTTATCAACCATCATAATGTTAAGTAGATAGGCAGTCGGTGTTATCAACCATTATAATAAAAAGGAGACAGGCAGTCGATGTTATCAACCATCATAATGTTAAGTAGATTGGCAGTCGATGTTCAAAACCATCATAATGTTAAGTAGATAGGCAGTGGATGTTAAAAACCATCATAATGTTAAGGAGATAGGCAGTCGATGTTATCAACCATCATAATGTTAAGTAGATAGGCAGTCGATGTTATCAACCACTACAATGTTAAGCAGATAGGCAGTCGACGTTATCAACCATCACAATGTTAAGTAGATAATCAGTCGATGTTATCAACCATCATAACGTTAAGTAGATTGGCAGTCGATGTTATCAACCATCATAATGTTAAGTAGATAAGCAGTCGATGTTATCAACCACCATAATGTTAGGTAGATAGGCAGTCGATGTTATCAACAATTAAAATGTTAAGGAGATTGGCAGTCGATGTTATCAACCATCATAATGTTAAGGAGATAGGCAGTAGATGTTATCAACCATCATAATGTTAGGTAGATAGGCAATCGATGTTATCAACCATCATAACCTTAAGTAGATAGGCAGTCGATGTTATCAACCATCATAACGTTAAGGAGATAGGCAGTTGATGTTATCAACCATCATAACGTAAAGGAGATAGGCAGTCGATTTTATCAACCATTATAACTTAAAAGAGATAGGCAGTGGATTTTATCAACCATCATGACGTAAAAGAGATAGGCAGTCGATGTTACCAACCATCATAACGTTAAGGAGATAGGCAGTGGATGTTATCAACTATCATAACGTAAAAGAGGTAGGCAGTGGATGTTATCAACCATCATGTCGTAAAAGAGATAGGCAGTCGATGTTATCAACCATCATAACGTAAAAGAGATAGGCAGTGGATGTTATCAACTATCATAACGTAAAAGAGATAGGCACTGGATGTTATCAACCATCATAACGTAAAAGAGATAGGCAGTGGATGTTATCAACCATCATGACGTAAAAGAGATAGGCAGTGGATGTTATCAACCATCATGACGTAAAAGAGATAGGCAGTGGATGTTATCAACCATCATGACGTAAAAGATAGGCAGTGGATGTTATCAATCATAATGACGTAAAAGAGATAGACAGTGGATGTTATCAACTATCATAACTTAAAAGAGATAGGCAGTGGATGTTATCAACCATCATGACGTAAAAGAGATAGGCAGTCGATGTTATCAACTATCATAACGTAAAAGAAATAGGAAGTGGATGTTATCAACCATCATGACGTAAAAGAGATAGGCAGTGGATGTTATCAACCATCATGACGTAAAAGAGATAGGCAGTGGATGTTATCAACTATCATAACGTAAAAGAGATAGGCAGTGGATGTTATCAACCATCATGACGTAAAAGAGATAGGCAGTCGATGTTATCAACTATCATAACGTAAAAGAGATAGGCAGTGGATGTTATCAACCATCATGACGTAAAGGAGATAGGCAGTGGATGTTATCAACTATCATGACGTAAAAGAGATAGGCAGTGGATGTTATCAACCATCATGACGTAAAAGAGATAGGCAGTCGATGTTATCAACTATCATAACGTAAAAGAGATAGGCAGTGGATGTTATCAACCATCATGACGTAAAAGAGATAGGCAGTCGATATAATCAACTGCCATAATGTGAAGGAGACGGTGATATATTGGGACATACCTTAATGGGAACCGAACAGAGAATTTCCCAAAAATCGTTTAACGGGAAATTATACGGATTGCGGAAACGAGGCGGTTACAGCCACGCGATGATGAGAGGGACCAATTGTCCCCAACAGCATTCTACTGAAAGAGTAAGCAAGATGGAATGGGATGGAAGAATAAACTACAAAGTCTATGTGATGTCGTCAAATAATCATGTACCGTCTCCACAATAAAGGTGGGCTATAATGGATCTATAACATTTTCTGTTTCTGGTCTTAGTTCTACAATCTCTAAGATTGCTGTTTTTCTATTTACTTCGAAGTTCACGTTTGGTCGCTCTTTTCCATTGTTAATGACCATAATGTTTGTGTTTCCCAATGTTAATGACCATAATGTTTGTGTTTCCCAATGTTAATGACCATAATGTTTGTGTTTCCCAATGTTAATGTCAGATTCAGATACTGCTCTCAGCCGGTTGACTTGATCCATTAGATTATGTAGCTAATGCTAAACTTGTTTTCCTTCCATTAATATTCACTGCAGGCGATTCTTCAACTCGTTTACAAATGTTTTACGTGTATAAGTGGTACATCTCAAGGAAAACACACATCCCTGATGTAGTCCTGTGTCTATCTCTAACTTTGCGTGGACGATGCATTTGTGTCTAATTGTTGTTATGTGATCCCAGTAACGGTTACTTGTCTGTGGATCGGAAAGTAGTGAATTCGGTTAGTGAAGCAATCGTCTTCCTTAAAACATCACCGTGACTGCCAGGTGGATCCAGCCTTGAAGGGTACCAGATGCAGTCCTTGGAAGTAAAGGCGGCCGGAGTTATGTTGACCACATTACGTATTAAGTGCTGATTGGTCTATAAAATATCAGTCTAGCCCAGTATGCATGAAAGCGTGAACATGGGTCCTTTAATTACTTTTTATTGGTTAATAATAATTCTTTCCCATCTATTCCAGTATTCTTTGGGCCCCTAATAAAGTATACATGTTGTACCATGAGAAAAGCCGTCTTGTGAACTATGAAACAAGCATAAATACCTTCATGATTATCTATATATTTCTGTGTCAGCATCTTCAGATAAACTATACCTTTTGTTATGCATCTATTCTTGTGTCAAATCTAAGCAGCTCTTCAGAGATTTCATTGTTCATTTTATTTTGAATTCTTTCTTGTATGATCGTGATAGGCCTCTGTGTTGAGTGGCCATTAAGTTGATAGCTCTGTATTCTTCCCTTGCAGTGACCTTTCATGTGACCAGCAACGTCATAACTCTCTCTCTCTCTCTCTCTCTCTCTCTCTCTCTCTCTCTCTCTCTCTCTCTCTCTCTCTCTCTCTCTCTCTCTATTATATATATATATATATAAATATATATATATATATATATATATATATATATATATATATATATATATATATATATACTAGCTGTACCCGGCCACGCGTTGCTGTGGCATAGTTTGGCTAAATGGAAATGAAAGAAAATAGAAAACGCACGTGTCTAATACAATCATTGTCTGCTCAGATATAGAGATAGTCTTTGATCCCCGCCCACCACCACAACTAAATCCACCTACTACTATCTCCCTCATCAAAGGTTTTTGGAAAAGAAAGACAATGGAAATCGCACGTGTCTAATACAGTTAATGTCGCAATCATTCTCTGCACGGATATAGCGATAGTCTGGTTTTCCAACTTTAGAACACGCACCTTATAATTGTGTCTTTATATTAGTGGTCGTTTAAATGGTGTTATTAGCACAGTAACAAAAATGGTTATTTGGTTATCACATGCTAAAGCTGTTTGTATTTTTATAGGGGACGGAAGTAAAGCTACAACTGTACTTGTAAATAACAAAGTAAGTCGTTAAAAATAGAAAAGCGGAGGTAGCGTTAGTAAAATATAAACAAATTAGGCAATGAGAACTTGAAAATCAAGTGTAAAGCTCTTTAATTTCTCTTAAATTTAAGTCATTACCCAATCCCCTCTTCCACCGACTACTGCTCTCTCCCTCTTCGAAGGATTTGAAAATCACTAACTGGCGATATTTTGTTGTTGCTGTAACTGACATTGACATCCCTGTCCATCTGGACTAAAATAGGGAGCAGGAATTGTAAAAGGTAGTGAATAGGGCTAGTGTAATATTTACCACATCATCCTTCAAGTACCAGTACAACTACTAAAATAATGTCACTGCTATCTGTGTTACCATCGGAGTAGACATAGAGTCGTGAGCCAGAAGATTTGGTTCCGCATGGCTAGTGCTGTCGCCACAGACTGGTCAGGTTAGGATGTATAATTTCACTTGCCGACAGAAGAACGCCATAACCTTACCGGCAGTCTTCACAAGAGAGCACTATGGTGTAACAGCCCTGGTGTAACAACTATTACTGCTGCTGCTACTTTGAGTGGGTAAAGCAGTTACTGTGACTTAAAGCTCTCTCAGTTAATAGTTCCCCCCCCCCTTCCCCTAAATTCACCGACAACTCTTTCCCTCATTGAAGTAGTTGGGAGAAAAAAAAAAACACTTGAAAAGCAAACGAACACAGAAAAAAAAAAAACACCATAATTAGAAAATGAACGCCATTGTAAACAGCACAGCTTAAAATTCCAACACAGATGAAATAACTAAATCTAAATGAAAATAAATGAAAATCTATAAAATTTCAGCGCAACCATGCAATCGGAAAGTTTAACAATGCAATCATAAGTATGCGAAATGGTCAAATTTAATTATCAAATGGTTTACCCATTTACTTGTTTTTTTTTAAATATTAAGGCAACATGGCTAGTGCTGTCACCACGACAGAGCAGATGAGGATATTATTTTAGTCCTAGGTAAAAAAAATTTTAACGACTGCGGATTCGAACCCAGGTCTACCGCACATGAACCCAGTGGTCTAACCATTCGACCAAGCAGCCACTTAATCGGAACAACGAAAAGAGAACTCAACTATTAGACATGTGAGTTCCCACTACTGTGAAGCGATTAAAACACAATTCAAAACCGCAGGCAATTGTTTTCTCGTAGACAGATACTCCAGATATATTAATGAAATAGAAATCGCACGTGTCTAACACGGTTAATGAAGTTAATGTCACAGTCACTGTCTGCGCCGACGTCGAGATAGTCCTTGATTCCCCCCCCCCCCCCCCCCAATCGAAGGTTGTTTGGAAAAAAAAAAACAGAAAATAGAAATCGTGTTTAATATGGTTATTGTGGCAAATATAGAGATAGTCTTGTTTGCTGTACCACGACCTACTCTATGTATTAGTATTAGAGAAGGCGTTGGCTGAACGTAACTCGCCGGCGAATGGTAAATACGGCGCATGCGCAATTACTAATGTGGCTATAATTAGAAATCACTAAAGTTATAAATATTAGTTGCGTATATTTTGGCATAAATTGTAGTCACCTATCTCTAACAGTGACAGGTTGAATTTCAAACCACGACAGTTCAAAATCCGGTATCACAACAAACATATCCTGAAAATTTCAGCTAAATCGGTTCAGTAGTTTCCGAGTCTATAGGGGTGAAACAAACACACAAACATTGATTTTTATATATAAGTAGATAAGCAGTCGATGTTATCAACCATCATAATGTTCGGTAGATAGGCAGTCGATGTTATCAACAATTAAAATGTTAAGGAAATAGGCAGTCGATGTTATCAAACATCAAAATGTTAAGGAGATAGGCAGTCGATGTTATCAACCATCATAATGTTAGGTAGATAGGCAGTCGATGTTATCAACCATCATAACGTTAAGTAGATAGGCAGTCGATGTTATCAACCATCATAATGTTAAGGAGATAGGCATTTGATGTTATCAACCATCATAATATGAAGGTGATAGGCAGTCGATGTTATTAATCATCATAATGGTAAGGAGATAGGCAGTCGATTTTATCAACCATCATAATGTTAAGTAGATAGGCAGTCGGTGTTATCAACCATCATAATGTTAATTAGATAGGCAGTCGATGTTATCTCTAACAGTGACAGGTTGAATTTCAAACCACGACAGTTCAAAATCCGGTATCACAACAAACATATCCTGAAAATTTCAGCTACATCGGTTCAGTGGTTTCCGAGTCTATAGGGGTGAAACAAACACACGAACATTGATTTATATGTATATATATATATATATATATATATATATATATATATATATATATATATATATATATATATATATATATATATATGTATGTATGGTATATATATATTTATATATATAGTTAGTATGGCGATGACGAGTGTGACTAGCAAGAAACACCAGCGCTTAAAGAAGTCTTCCACGATTATATAATAGGATTTCTGTTCCGATATTGCCGTCATTTGTAATTAGTGTAAGTGGGTTTTTCTCAGACGCTTGACGGTCATCGTTTTTTGCAATCATTTCTTTCTTTACCCTGATTCCCTTTCTGATTTCCTAATGCACACAATCCCGTCTATAAACTGTACGACTTTGTGAGGTATAACATTTAAACCCAGTCATTAGAATATAGATGACGATTGTGGCATCATTTCGCGTGCAACTGTCTACCAGAATATTTCTTAATGCCCCACATCTAATCTCACATAACATCCAGCACAGCCTCTGTATATTCAATTCTAATAACGAGCTCTCTGTATACTGTAATTTGTATATTTATAGAGAGAGAGCAAACACCACCACCACCCCGCCCACCACCTCTCCCTATCCATTTCCCTACCACCAGGAGTGACGTGTTATAGTTACACGCTGAAATATATGGTTGGCCTGTGTAGCTACGGGAAAGACACACATTGGAGCCCTGTAACCGACACGATTTTATCTGAAACCCATTTTAGGCTGGGTCGATCTGGCAGATTCGATGTAGATTTGAACCTAAGACGTTCGAGTAGGAGGCTGAGCGTCTAGACATTGCGGCTCTCAAAACACACCTGTTGAGGAGGTGTGATTTAAGTTCTTGTGTTATGAGAATGTCTCCTCCTGGGTGGTCCTTCGATTGACACAGGCTAGAAATTTGATAAACACTTCACACAGTGCGATATTTGTAATCTGTATCGCCCGCCCTTCTCATTGTAGTAGCGTACGTAGCAGCGTCAGGCAATTTCGGAGGTCAGACAACCAGCTAGAGCATTCTGCAAATGCATTGTGTCTCAGTACCTCGCCAGCCTCTCTTGTTTTTGTCACCAATCATGGCTGTAACTCTCTCTCTCTCTCTCTCTCTCTCTCTCTCTCTCTCTCTCTCTCTCTTTCTCTCTGTCTGTGTGGACGCGTGTGCGCACGCGCGTGCGCGTGTGTGTGTGTGACTGTCTAACTCCTTATTTCATTTTCTACCCTCTGTTTTGTTTCTTTAACCCTATTTTTTTCCTGTCTCTCTGTCCAAACCACTTTCTGTGATTCTTTAGTTGTGTCTAAGATCCTAATACTATCTTTACGTTGTCTCTCTCTCTCTCTCTCTCTCTCTCTCTCTCTCTCTCTCTCTCTCTCTCTGTGTGTGTGTGTGTGTGTATGTATGTTTTGTGTGTTAACGTTTATGCGATGTTTTTGCGCGTATTGTTTATGCTTGGTTTATGTTTGGTGTGAGTGTGTGTGTGTGGATGTGTGCACGTATATGTGTATGTGTGTATTGGGCCTGTGTGTGTGTCCTGACTATGTGCTGTGCCCGGATGAGTGTTGTATTTGTGTGTGTGTGTACCTGTGTGTGTTGTATCTGTGTGTGTGTGTGCCTGTGTGTGTTGTATCTGTGTGTGTGGGCCTGTCTAAGTGGTTTTTTTTTCAGCGTCTGTATTTATGTGTTGCATTAGAGTATCTTTGTGTGTGTGTGTGTGTGTATATATATATATATATATATATATATATATATATATATATATATATATATATATCGGGAGCCGCGTTAGCCTAGTCAATAGGAGACTCGCTTTCAAATCCAGCTGCGACTCACTGTTGCCATAGTCGCTGTTCGAAACCGGGCTGTTTTCAGGGTTCACCCAGCCTCTAGGAAATGGGTACCAGAGTAACACTCTGGGGTAAATAGAGGAGTGTCCCTGTAGCTACGGAGCTACATGCGACTGGCGACACAGGCGGACAGTTTCTTATCAGCTGTCCCTACTGGTGACAGATCACTTATTGTTTATAACCGCGTGCAATGACGCTGGTTCACATCTCTCGGCTTTACCTTTTTTTTTTTTATACAGATATATATTTATTTCTTGTGTCGGTGTGCATGTCCTGTTGTTGTGTTTTGTGTCTGTAAGTGTTAATGCTGCATGTGTTCTAGATGTGTGTATGTGTTGTGACTGTTTATGTGTGTGTGTATGAGTATGTGCGTGTTTGTATGTGTCTGGTATGTCTGTCTGCTATGTATGTTGTGTTTCCGTGTTGTGTCTTCTGTGTGTATTGTGTGTGAATGTGTTTGCGTGTGTGTGGTATATTACTATGTGAGTGTGTGATGTGTCGGTTTTAGTATTGCGTCTGAGAGCGTATGTGCGTTTGTTTGTATATATTGCATTTGCGTATATGCATTGTGTTTTATGTCATGTCTATGTGTATTATTATTTATGTGAGTGTGTTGTGAAAGTGTGTTGTGGCGGTGTTAATGTGTGTGTGTGTGTGTGTGTGTGTGTGTGTGACTACATAAGTTGTGTTTGTGTGTATGTGCTGCGTCTGTGTGTATGTAGTGTGTCTATGGCATGGGTTGTTTCACTGTGTGTTTTTTGTCTGTTTGTATGTGTTGAGTATGAGTCGGGTATGTGTGTATTGTGTGCGTGTATGCAGTGTTTACGTGTCGTGTCTGTGTGTATGCATGTGTTATCTTTGTTTGTTGTGTGTGTCTATATTGCTCTGTCTGTTAGTGTATCGTGACTGTGTATGTTATGTTTGTTGTATCTAGTATATTTGTTTAGTCTGTGTGTATGTGGCTAGGTTTCTGAATATTCTGTGTCTGTAAATCTATGTTGTATGTGTGTGTTTGTGTGTTGCCAGCGGGTGTGCCTCCGTGTTTAAGTACCTGTGTTAGTATATGTCTATGTTTCTGTTCTACCGCCTCGTTTGTTTGTGTGTGTGTGTTTATTTTTGCCCCGTGTGCGTCTGCGTTTGTGCTTGGCGTGTATATTTGAAGACATGAAATTGTATTCAATGCTTTTGTATTTTTATTTTAAATTTTATGCTACACATATTTTCATATATTAACACATACACAAAATGATTGATAGAAATAACATAATTGCCGCGCGAAAGATAAGTGTTCGTTCTCTCCCCCCCCCCCCCCCCCCATCTCTCAACCACTCCACTTCATCGCGTGCTCTCTCTCTCCCTCTCTGTCTGTCTCTCTCCCACTCTGTCTCTAGCTCTTCTTCTGTCTATCTCTCTCTCTTTCTCTCTCTTGCACAAGCTATATTGAAATACTGTATACATTTGTGTTAAATATATATTGTCTTGTAGCACAGCTCTCTCCTTTGTTGCGTGTGTTGATGTCACACCTAGGTTCATCTTTAGGTTTGCTACAGGAGGAGTCGATTGGAAAGATGGTCGTGCCGATAGTGATGCTGATGATGATGATGTCTTACTATCTGCATGCTTCTCACGTGGCTCTGATGCTTGAATAATAAGGTGTCTGGAAACAAATGTTCTCGTCTATACTGTCTTTATTGTTCTTCTTCTTGTTTGTGTTCACCAGCTGTACACTCTGGCGTAAAGTTCTGGTTGTTCGTCCACTTCTGGACTGCAGTCATGCTCCAGAACCTGAGTGTTGCATGTGCATCAGTTTTACAGATCTGATTCAATTGAATGCAGACTGCTGGTTCCTTGCCTCTCAGGCAGATGCACTCCGACTTCAAAGGAAGCTCCCCAGTTAGTCGACTCTTACGACATGCTTTTGGGGAGGCAGTGGGTCTATTCTTGTTTTCCCCACAATAGAGCCCCGGAACCCACACGGGGGTCTTTATTGTGATACTTCCGCATTAACACAAACAATAGCAATAATATTCTAAAAGACGCTATTTTCTCTCTATGGTTACGTACTGTTGAGGTCGCGTTGTGTTCATACTCTTGAGCTCACGTTGTCTTCTTTATCTCTAATTACTTTGTTAACTGGTTCTAGTGTCTCTAACTGCCACCTGGCTTCTAGTACTGTTTGGTACTAACGGCTTGATCGTCGACTCCAACATCTCTATAGTGTTCCTAATGTGCCTCTGTTAACCATGGATCCAGGTATCCTGTGTGTTGTCTCTGTGGCTTGATGTCTTTTTTTATGTTTGCTCTCTGGTGACCGTCTTCGAGGCTCAATGGACTGGCTCTTCTCCTTCTGTTGAGCTAGCATCTCTACAGCTGCGAGGATCATTGAGACTAGTCGCTTGTCCTCAGAGTCTCAACGCTTGAAGGCTTCTAGTGTTGGGCTGACATCTCTGCCACTGAAGGCTACTTTGAGGGTCAATATGACTGGTCCCTTCTCTCTTTTCTGCTTCTAGAATATTCTATAACGTCTTAACTTGTTTACTATGTACGTTCTCACGTGGGATTTGCTAATTATATCTCGACTGCATCAGATTTTATCATCTTTTGTCTGCGCAACTAAAGTAGTTAAATTGTTAGCTGTCCCCATAGAAGCTTCTAGAAAAGAAGTATGATTGCGTTTGCTTTGATAGGGCACAAGAACAAGGTATTTACCAGTAAGAAAAGGTTGGGTCACAAGATTTAAAAAAAAAACGCATTTCAAAACTTCTAGAAAAAAAGGTCAAGGCTGCCAAAACGTGTTGATTTTCGGCACATCATAACTCTGCGCAATAACCTACTTCTTAACAAACAAGTAATGACGTCTCCCTGTTACAGTCTGGTTGTCTTCTTAACAGAGTATGTTTATACTTTTTGTGTTTTATAATATTCTGCTGATAAATTGTGCCTATACTTCATGATGAGAAAATGGATACACGAGAAAATGACTGGGCATAGGTTAAGACCGGAGCATACTAGAAACACGTTCAATTCATGCAAGGACATTAATGATCTCGAAATATCATACTATATTTGTAGAAGATTTCTAAACGACTTTCACTAATTCCTTATCTAGAATATAATATCCCATTTTGAGAAAGTCTCTATTTATAAAACGCTTTAATGGCATCGACAGTCATTTATTCCTGCTAGCGACAACCACTTTATCCCGCTGCTTTAAACGAATTTATACCTAAGCCGGTAAAGTAGCCCAAATAGCAATGTTGCTGCAACTAACATTGGTCAAAAATCTCCCTCTACTCCTTGGGGTAGCAGCCCCAATCAACCCTGCCCAGTCAAGTATGTTCCAGTCGCATCTCGAATGGGACATTGATCTGCGACAATCAGCAGGTACTTACCTCTCAGTCTGGTTTCTATGGGAGTCAAGAGCTCGCCGAAATATTTCTCTACACACAAACTTGTAATGTGCCCTACATTCCCAACCACGGTCGATATTATGTTTCACATACTTTTTCCACAGCTTCTTTTCACGTTGTTAAACATAATGACACGTGGGGCGGTAGAAAAAAAGTGGGGGGGGGGGAGTGGGTTGTTAAGCTTGATTTGGGTTTGAATTTTTTTTTTGGGGGGTCTGTTTTATAAAATTTAAGACTACGACCCGTTTTTGTAATTTAAGGCCGGGGATTTGGAACTTTTTAGTGAAATGAAAGCATTATTTTTTGTCAATATCTCTAAACTGTGTATCATTACCGAACATACAACAGCACTTTCTTTTCGTAATGTTCGTTTTCAAAATCAGAAGTAATTGAACACTGTATGATTATAAAAGTTAGGGACACTTTTTCACGCCTTTAGGCGTATTGTGTATATAGGGCTAGTCCTATATTTTTAAGACCAAACTTCACTTAGTGGGTGACATGGTCAGCATCATGCCGGCTACTTTTACTTCAAAGGATTGCACGTGGTACCCACCCAAGGCTGGGTCTACCTGGGAGCCAAGGTTAGTTTTGAAAAAACGGTCGGCCTCGTAAGGAACCAAACCCACGACCTTCAGATTTGCAGGCGAGCGTCTAGCCGCTAGACCATGTTGGTTCCCTTTAAAAGACTATGTGACTGGCGAGGTCAAGTGGTCTCCACATACCATTGGCTTTTTCCCCAGTAACCAACCGGGTTTCCCCAGAGGGCTAAATACTGTATGCTTATTAGGTTAGGCTAGATTAGTTGCGTATCCTTTACAGGACGTTGCAGAACCAACTCGTGCAGCCCTTTGCTGTTGTGTGGTTTCTCTAGGTACATTTACGTTCAATAGTTTGCCATTGCCCTGGACGGTCGGGCTCCCTGATACAACTGTCGAAACCAACGTAAGGCGTATGGCGCACAGCTGGGATCGAATCCGGTAACCCGGCATTAGGAAGCGTTTCACATCGACTTAGCCTAGGAGCCGACTTGTATGTTTATAAAAAGACGAAAACAGTTTAGCAGATACGCATCAATGCCAGCAGTGTCAGAATAAAGAATGGCTGCCAAAGAATGTAATATGATGTTTTTCTAGAGAAGAGAAGACGTGATCATAACAGCTACAATAAACCAGTTTGACTGTGCGTGTCTTGTACTCTCCCTTTGTTGAGCGATCTTGGCATATCTGCGTTGCGTTTAGTAGAGTTGTGAATGCTTTCACTTGTGAACTCTCCTGAATTAGCCACATCCGTTTGAGAAATATAAATGAATAGATAAACAAGTGAGATTGTGATATACTTGATTAGAACAAGAAAGATACTGACAGGCAGGACAGGGGAGACGGACAGGATATGGGAGACAGACTGACAGCACTTCCAAGACTAACAAGTCAGAGGAGACTGATAGGACAGTGGAGACTGGCAGCGGAGAGGAGACTGACAGTAAAGTGGAGATGCGACAAGGACAAAAGTAGAGGAAAAAAGTAGAGGCGCGACAAATAAGACATGGTCCCTGAACCTCGTGCAGTCTCCCTATTTTAGTCACAGTTGGGCAATAGTGGAGGAGTGACATATAAGACATGGTCCCTGAACCTCGTGCAGTCTCCCTATTTTAGTCACAGTTGGGCAATAGTGGAGGAGTGACATATAAGACATGGTCCCCTGAACCTCGTGCAGTCTCCCTATTTTAGTCACAGTTGGGCAATAGTGGAGGAGTGACATATAAGACATGGTCCCTGAACCTCGTGCAGTCTCCCTATTTTAGTCACAGTTGGGCAATAGTGGAGGAGTGACATATAAGACATGGTCCCTGAACCTCGTGCAGTCTCCCTATTTTAGTCACAGTTGGGCATAGTGGAGGAGTGACATATAAGACATGGTCCCTGAACCTCGTGCAGTCTCCCTATTTTAGTCACAGTTGGGCAATAGTGGAGGAGTGACATATAAGACATGGTGTGATCTATGTAAAATCAAATACACAATTTGAAAATTATGCAGACAGGATATTCAACTGTTATTTTTAACAGTGAACAGTGCGTCCCCATTATTACCATCATCCATCCTTCGTGTAACAGGACCCTTGCAGAATGTGGCTCTTATTACTGTGTGCCTAAAATAAACTTGGTCTCTAGCCAGCTCTCCCGCCTCGTGTATTTCACATCTCATTGTGTCACTGGTATCCTATTGTTACAACCAGATCATCAAAGACAGCACTGGCTTTGTTCTAGAACCGAACAGACAGGAAAAAAGCAAACACTCAGTGCACTACAGTGGAGCATAATTCGTTCCAGAATTATACTTGTTAAGCTAAACACTCGTTATGCGAAACAATTTTTCTCATATAAATTGATTTAAAATACGATAATGCGTTCCATTTCGAAATAAATACTCACAAAATACTATGTATAACGTTTATTCCAAAAAAAAAAAAAAAATTATATACATATTGTTAACTAGAATGAATCATCTTCATCATTTTCAACCCACGGACCCACCTGGAATGCGAATTCGATTTGCAGAAAAAAAGTCGAAATAATTATGATACATAGCTAATTTTTTTTTTACTTGAAAGATGTCCAGAGACATCTGTTTTTGCCGACGCTTCAAAATTTGGCGCAAATACGACAGAGCATTATCATTTAAAAAATGTGCAGCGCGCATAGCCACTTCCTTATTAAGGTGATGCTTCTCAATGTAAGATGCAACAGTTTCCCATGTTTTTAGCATTTCTCTTTTTTCGAAAGAAGATTGTTGCTTCTCTGTTACCTCCTCCTCCTCTGACAAACTTTCTGCCGAAACTGCTTACTGTGAAACACAATGCAACTCCATAAGCTCTTGGGTGGTCAGTTCTTGGCTGTGCTCTTCCACAAGCTCTTCGATATCACTGTTATCCGCCTCCAATCCCATGATAGTAGCCAAAGACACAATCTAGTTGACTACATGTTCAACGGGTACTGTCTCGAACCCCTCAAAGTCACAAATCTACCAAGCTCTCCGGCCAAAGCTTCTTCCAAGCAGAAGTTAGGGCTCTCTTGGTAACCCCTTCCCCCGCCTAGTTGTTCATGCGCTCAACACAGGACTTCCTCTCTCCTCGCCACTCGTTATGCGAAACGGCACTCGTTAAGCAAGTCATTATTTTACAACTTGTTTTGCTCGTTATGCGAATTACTCGCTATGAGAGGTGCTCGTTAAGGGAGGTTCACTGTATTTGTAAAGTCAGGCTAACCGCCCATCATGCGATAGATCGCTTCTAGTGCCCATCAGGGGCTGTCGGAAACGCTGGCTCAGGCACTTAGAGCCTTCTCAACGAAAGGGGAAAGGGATGGGTGTGCTTAGTTCCAACCCCTTCAATAAATGTGTCACGGGGCATTAAGAATCACTAACAGACTATGTATACAAGTGCTCTGTATAAGTTTATTCTTGTACCTACATTACTTCAAATATAGTGTTATACGTCGCCATTCAGCAGATCAGCATATTATTATTATTGTACACTTAAATTAGGCTTGGGATAATTCAACATCCTCTTTTTTTAGGTTATGGGTAAAAGGGGTCGGCGGGTGGGGGTTGGGGGCTAAGTAGTGTTCTCTACCTCAGTAAATGTTTTAAGTCGGCTTGACTGGCACTATAACTTTCTCTCACCAAGACTTCCCTCACCAAGACTTCCCACACGAAGACTTCCCTCACCAAGACTTCCCACACGAAGACTTCCTTCACCAAGACTTCCCACACGAAGACTTCCCTCACCAAGACTTCGCTCACCAAGACTTTCCTCACCAAGACTTCTCACACGAAGACTTCCTTCACCAAGACTTGTCTCACCAAGACTTCCCTCACTGAGACTTCCATCACTGAGACTTCCGTCACTAAGACTTCCCTCGCCAAGACTTCCCTCACCAAGACTTCACTCACGGAGACTTTCCTCACCAAGACTTCGCTCACCAAGACTTTCCTCACCAAGACATCCCACACGAAGACTTCCCTCACCAAGACTTGTCTCACCAAGACTTCCCTCACCAAGACTTCCATCGCTGAGACTTCCGTCACTAAGACTTCCCTCGCCAAGACTTCCCTCACCAAGACTTCACTCACGGAGACTTTCCTCACCAAGACTTGTCTCACCAAGATTTCCCACACGAAGACTTCCCTCACCAAGACTTCCCACACGAAGACTTCCCTCACCAAGACTTGTCTCACCAAGACTTCCCTCACTGAGACTTCCATCACTGAGACTTCCGTCACTAAGACTTCCCTCGCCAAGACTTCCCTCACCAAGACTTCCCTCACGGAGACTTTCCTCACCAAGACTTCCATCACCAAGATTTCCCTCACCAAGACTTCCCTCACCAAGACTTCCCTCACCAAGACTTCCATCACCAAGACTTCCCTCACTACGATTTCCCTTACTGGGACTTCCCCCAGCAAGACTATCCTGGCGAAGACTTCCCTCGCCAAAACTTCCCTCACCGTGACTTCCCTCACGGAGACTTTCCTCACCAAGACTTCCATCACCAAGACTTCCATCACTGAGACTTCCATCACCAAGACTTTCCTCACCAATACTTCCCTCACCAAGACTTCTCTCACAAAGATTTCCCTCATCAAGATTTCCCTCACCAAGATTTTCCTCACCAATATTTCCCTCACCAAGATTTGCCTCACCAAGACTTCCCTCACCAAGATTTCCCTCATTAAGACTTCCCTCACCAAGACTTCCCTCACTAAGACTTCCCTCACAGAGACTTTCCACGCTGAGACTTCCGTCACTAAGATTTCCCTAACCAAGACATCACTCACTGAGACATCACTCATTGAGACATCACTCACTGAGACATCACTCGCTGAGACATCACTCACTGATACATCACTCACTGAGACTTCACTCACTAAGACTTCACTCACTGAGACTTTCCTTACTAAGATTTCCTTAATTGAGACTTCACTTACTGAGACATTCCTTACTAAAGCTTCCCTTACTGAGACTTCCATTTCTGAAACCTCCGTCACGAAGACTTCCCTCACCAAGACTTACCTCACCATGACTTCCCTCAATGAGACTTCCATCACGAAGACTTTCCCTACTAAGTCTTCCCTCACGGAGAATTTCCTCAATAAGACTTTCTTCACCAAGACTGTCCTCATTGAGACTTACGTACTCAGACTTCCCTCACCGAGACTATCCTGGCAAAGACTTTCCTCACCACGAATTTCCCCAGTGAGACTTCCCTCACCAAGACTATCCTGGCGAAGACTTCCCTCACCAAGACTTCCCTCACTGAAGATTTCCTTGCCAAGACCTCCCCTACCAAGACTTCGCTCACTAAGACTTCCCCCACCAAGACATTCCTTACTAAGACTTCCCTTACTGAGACTTCCCTGACTGAGACTTCCCTCACCAAGACTTACCTCACTAAGACTTCCTTCACTAACACTTCCTTCACCAAGACTACCCTCACTAATACTTTCCTCACCAAGACTTCCCTCACCAAAACTTCCCTCACTGAGATTTCCCTCACTATGACTTCCCTTACCAAGACTTCCCTGACCAAGACTTCCCTCACCAAAACTTCCCTAACTGAGACTTCCCTCACAAAGACTTCCCTAACTAAGACTTCCTTTACTGAGATATCCCTCACTGAGACTTGCCTCATTTAGACTTTTCTCAGTAATATTCCCCTCACTGAGACTTCGCTCATCGATTGTAAAATAACTGACAAACTGACAGAAATTAACAAACGAGAAACATTGAGACCGAAGAAGCATTGTGAAAATAAATTGAATAAACAAATATGTATTGATCAGTTCTCATTGAAAGAAGTAGATATATGAAGTACGCACTTGATAACATAAATTTCAGAAGCTATAGTTGGGGCCGAAACGAAACTGTCACCCCCGAAAGACGACAGAGCCTCGCTGTAGAAACGATTGCAATCTAACTGCTTCGCCACTAACCCCTCCTGACCTCAGTGACCGGCACGTCTACATTTGTCTCATTGTCAGTAGATGTCTCCTTGACTCCTGGTGAACCTCTGACAGCAGATACTAGTCTTCCATGTTTATACACAAACCAGCATTGGATAGATGACACTGTCACCCATTAGCCGGCCACCTTTACTTCCCAGGATATGACCTGGTTCATATTTTTTGGCTGAATCGACCTAGAAGCCAGTGTCAGTTGGGAGCCAAGGCTCATTCTCCAGGGAAACAATCAAATTCAATGCGAATTTGAACCACATGCCTTCCGAATGACAGGCGACAGTCTAGAGTCATTTTGCTAGCTACGCTTCCTGAAAATGTCTGTACCGTCTCCGTAATTAAGGAAGCGTATAGAGAAATAGACGTACATTTTATACATCAATTGACAGACAATAGCTAATAATGTCATAACAGTGCCTACCACCTTAAGTTCTAACAAAATTGGAATGGCCAATCTAGAAAATTAAAAAAACTCACACCAGCGCGGTTTCGAACTCAAAACCTGTGACCCATCAGGCATGCCTCCACTCCTTACCTCTGATATGTTCTTCCCATTTTCTAATTGTTTGTCTCAGTGGGGCTTATTTATATTTGACTGGGTTAATATATAAATTTTGAGGTCAAAATGACACTGTTACAAAATGACTGAGTTGACGTCTATAACTGCGTTGTTTACGGACGCAGAGATTTTGTGGTGAGTTTCTTGTGTGCAGATGAGAGAAAATCTGGCTCAAGAATACAGCCAGTGAGAAATAGAGCAGCGACCGACAGAAGAGCGAGGGCTTATTTCTGTTCGACAAATTGGTTTCCCTTGGAGGGCATGGAAATCAAAGAAAAGCGGGGGAAACAGGCAGAGTTGATTAGTGTCGGGTGCCATCGGAAAAAGACTGCCGTTAATTATATTACCTGCTCAATAGATGCGTCCCAGTAAAAGCTTTTCAAAAGAATATACAGAGTTTTCCAGAATACGTGTAAAGAATACACTTACTTTAAAACGTGACTTCAGAACAGAAGAGCTGTAACGAGTGATATTTATTTCTGTGAACTGTCTTTAAAAAACTGCTTACATACACACACAAAATCAAAGACTAAAATTAATCTGAATGTTTAGTGTGTGTTTATTTGACAAGTTCGGGCTTTCAAGTGAAAGGAATCAAATAGCTGTTAATTCTGTTACAAGGTAGGTAACCCACATAAGTGTCGTTTTGTAAACATGTATATTACCTACTGCAAATTAAGAAAAGGACATTTAATGTCAATATTTTTCATCCCTATGAAAATCTAGTTTCATTGATCATTTAGTCAGTTGATTTGTGAGTGAGTGTGTGTGTGTGTGTGTGTGTGTGTGTGTGTGTGTGTGTGTACATGTGTCGGCGTTTATGTAGGTGTGTGTAACATTAGCAGAGATACAACCTAAAAAATAAAACGTAAAGTCTGGAGATGTAAAACAGCGTCATTGCACACGGTTATAAACCATAAGTGCTCTGCCACCAGTACGGACAGCTGATAAGAAATTGTCCGCCTGTCCCGCCGTCCGCATGCAAATCCGTAGCTTCAGCGACGTTTCTCCATTTACCCCCAGAGTGTCAACTCTGTTACCCATTTCCTAGAGGCTAGGTAAACCCCGGGAACCGCCCGGTTTCGAACACCGACCGTGGGCTGCAGCGAATCGCAGCTGGATTTAAAAGCGAGTATCCTATCGACTGCGCTAACGCGGCCTGATACAACCTTATAACTGCCACTAATTGTAATAAGCAAGAGATTCAAGCTGTGTATACTTAGTCATGGCCCATAAGTGCACCTTGGGCTCTCACCGATCCCTATCCCGTTCCACCGCCCCACACATTTGACCGACACAGATTCCATTCCCTCAACTGCCCCTGCGTTCCAAGGGGGCGGTAGCGCCACAATGGAAAGAAATGGGCTAGAAGACGCATTCCACGTACCCCCCCCCCCCCTTCCCCCATTTCTGGTCGTGACTCAGGGACTCAGGTTATAACTCTTATTGTTGCCAGACAGCTCCCACCCCGAAATTTTACCGACAACAATATAATCTATCATCTTCTACTTTATATTTGTATGCGCCGCTGCAAAATATTTAGACACATCCATTGAATTCATCACGAGCTCTTAACGGCACCTGGTCTGTACAGTTGCACCACCATACAAATTTGATCAACAAAAATACAACATCAAAAGGCTGCACCTGTGTCTTTGATTGTGAGTGTATGTAGGTAATTGTGTGTCTTTATGGGTATCTGTGTGAGTATCTTTGAGTGTGTGTGTGGGTCTGCTTGCCTGTGTGTATGTCTCTGTGTGTGTGTGTCTGTGTGTATATATATATATACATATATATTATTATATATATAGTATATATTATATACATATATATATACACATATATATATATACATATATATATATATATATATGTCGCCACCTATTTCAATCCATGTTCAATACAGGAATTCTACCTGTCATGGTTTGAAATAGTTCGCGACATTTGTAAGGAAAATATTTTTATTTTAGTGACATTTAATTAAACGTTTGTAAATGCGCATGCGCAGTAAACTCAGAGCAGGACTTCACCATTCGCCGACGTGGTGCAGCAAAGCAGACTATCTCTATATCTGAGCAGGCAATGATTACGACATTAACCACGTTAGACACGATTTCTATTTTCTTTCTTTTCAAACAACATTTGATGAGTTAGAGAGTAGTTGGTAGATTTGATGGCGGGGAGGGGGGAGGGGCATATCGAAGACTATCCCTGTGTCTACTGAGACAATGATTGCGACAATAACCGTGTTAGACACGTGCGATTTTTTTCGTTGTGCTGTTTTAATATTACTTTAAGTTTATATCTGGGATATCTGTCTATGAGAAAACAATTGCCTGCGGTTTTGAGTTGTGCTGGAATCGGGACACTGTAGTCAGGACAGAAATCTTAAATCATTGTGTTCTCTCTTTTTTGTTTTTCCCCACAAAAGGAGTGGTTGGTTGGCCGAACGGTCAGAACACTGGGCTCCTGTGCCGGAGACCAGGGTTCGAATCCACAGTAGGTCATTTGATATTTTATTTTTTTACCCAGGGACAAAATAAATCTTCTCCTGCACTGTCGTGGCGACAGCACTAGCCATGTGGCCCTTAATTAAAAAAAAAAAAAAAAAAAAAAAAAAAAAAAAAATACAGGCATGTTGGTAAACCAGTGGATAATTAAATTTGACCATTTTCGCATATTTGTAATTCCATTTCAAACTTTCCGATTGCATGGTTACGCTGAATTTTCGTAGATTTCCATTTATTTCGTCTGCCATTGTGTTGAAATTATGCTGTATTGTTTAACATAGCATTAATTTCGTAATTATGGTGCATTTTTCATGTTTTCGATTTTTTTTCAATTTTTTTTTTCCTCCCAACTACTTCGATAAGGGAAAGAGTCGTCTTTAAGAGCTTTAAGTCATAGTAACTGCCTTACCCACTCAAAGTAGTAGTAGCTGTGATTGGGCGGTTACACCCTAGTGCTGTCATGCAGGAGACCACCGGTAAGGTGATGGAGTTTTTCTGTCGGGGAGCGAAATTATTAATCCTAACCTGACCAGTCCGCGGCGACAGCACTAGCCATGCGGCGTCAAATTCTCTGGGTCTCGACTCCCTGTCTACTCCGATGGTAAAAGAGATAACAGTGACATTATTTTAGTTACTGTGGTGGTGCTGGTAGTAGTTGTTATCGTACTTAAAGGATGGTGTGGTAAATATTACACAAGCCGCATTTACTTCTCATTACAATTCCTGCTCCCCATGTTAGTCCGGATGGACAGGGATATCAAGATCAGTTAAAACAAAATGTCAACAGGTGATGACTTTCAAATCCTTCGAAGAAGGAGAGAGCAGTAGTCGGTGGATGGGGGGAGGGGAGGGGTGATGACAGAAATTGGTAACTTAAAGAGCTTAACAAATGATTTTAAACTTTTCATTTCATAATTTGTTTTTTTTTACTAAAGTTACCTCAGCTATTGTCATTGTGTGTGTGTGTGTGTGTGTGTGTGTGTGTGTGTGTGTGATTTGAAAGTACAGTAGTGAGCTATACTTCCGGCTCTTTAAAAAATACAAACAGCTTTATCATGTGATAACCAAATAACCATAATTAGAAGTCATAACAATACAATTTAAACGACCACTATAATGACACGATTATATGTTGCATGTTCTTGAGTCGGCAAACCAGATTATCTCTGTATCTGCGCAGGCAATTATTGCGACATTAACCATATAAGACACGTGCGATTTATATTTTCTTTTTTTTTTTTCAAAAAACCTTCGATGAGTTAGAGAGTAATCGGTCGACTTGATGGGGGGGGGGGGGGGAAGGAGAGAAGGGGTTCTTTCTTTTCCATTTAGCCTAAATATGCCACAGCAACGCCTGGCCGGGCACAGCTAGTATATATATATATATATATATATATATATATATATATATATATATATATATATATATATATATATATATATATATATATATATAAATAAATATATATATATATATATATATTTATGTATGTATGTATGTGGGTATATATGTGTGTTTGTGTGAGTGAGTGGTTTTGCATGTGTAAGTGTGTACGCACGTGAGTGAACGCATGCATTTTGCCACCAATGCATTTGTATATTTGCTTCACAAAATGCATTTAATTATATGAATATTTCATGTTTGGTTAAAAAAAAATACAATTGCTGTGTGGAAAATGGGTTTCTGGAATTATCGACTGTAAGACAGGCCTGTGTGCCCAATTTGTGACTCTGTGAAAATAAATTTCGGTCGTTCGTTTGTTCGTTCGTTCTGTCGTTCGTATCTGAATGCTGTCTTATTCTTCTCCATGGTTACCAGATGTAAACTGCGATGGGAAGTTATGGTTAATAGTCAGTCTCTAGATTTTGGTCACATTCCAGAAGTTGAGTTTTGTGTTCACATCCGTACAGAAGATCTGGCATATCTATAAGCAGCTATTGAGACTCCTTGCATCTCAAGCAGATACACTTTGACTTCTAAGGAAACGCCCACATTTAGTCGAATTTTACGCCCGGCTCGCTAGCGTAGTTGGCTAAACCGGATTGCTCGGTGACCAGGTGACGAACTCCTTGTGGTCCGGGTTCACTCCCGAGGGTAGGCAGAAAAGCCACATTTCTCCCAGATTTACGGTATTTATCATGGAATCAAGACCGATGGGTTGCGATATCCATAATACCGAGCCTAAGGGTTAACAACTCATGGCTTCTGGATACTAAAAAAAAAAATCGATTTTTACAACATTATTTTTAGGAGTTGTGGGTCTGCCCCCACCCCTACACCCAAAAATGTGAACCTAGACGAGTTTAGGCTTTGTGTAAAAGTAAATGTTAATTCCCAATTAACGATTATCATCAACGAATAAAGACAATATGCTAGGCGTCTAATGCTGTGAGTGATGAAACGCGAGGATCCCTTGACTGAGGTGATCAAGTGTCTCGTGCACCCTCATACTTAGTTTCGCAGCAAACATAGCTTCCCGTCCAGTATTACTATTCTTGTAAACCACAACATAAACCTAACTGCACAATTGCGGCTTGGCGATCATGCCTTTTGTTTACAAGATTTACATTTGAAAACACATAATCAATCGAATAGATTGTTTGAGAGGCTCTTCGTTACGTTTTTGCTTGTGTTATTGCACACTAGACTTCTGTAATAATCCTCCATTTGCTGCTATCAAAACATCCAATTATTGTTTTGAAAATTGGCTTGCTTCACTCTAATCTCATTTACTTTCATGTTGCTTTATGAAGAAGAAATTAATAGGGAGAAAAAAAATCATAATTGCCGTCACGTGATCAGGCTATACTAAAAAAAATATCAACATGCACTGTATTCGACATTTAATATCGCTTTCGTGGGTTATGATAATTTTCCAGGCATGTATTCGTTTTTGTAGCAGGATTGCTGGTTTGTGGATCCATGGGAAATGATTTTTGCTGTTTGCCTTTGAAAAACGTTTTTATTTATCGAAGTGAGACAAAGAAGTCTCTATTGCAACATTTCGTGACTACATTCCAGGTTGTGAGACTTGTTGTGTGTGTTGTACATCATTGAGATCTCCTCCAAAAGTGCCCCTGTAAGCTTTGTGAGACTTGTTGTGTGTTGTACATCTCCGATATCTCCTCCAACAGTGCCCCTGTCAACTTTGTGAGACTTGTTGTGTGTTGTACATCATTGATATCTCCTCCAACAGTGCCCCTGTCAACTTTGTGAGACTTGTGTGTGTTGTACATCATCGATATCTTTTCCAACAGTGCCCCTTTTAGATTTGTGAGACTTGTTGTGTGTTGTACATCTCCGATATCTCCTCCAACAGTACCACTGTCAACTTTGTCATGAAAGAGTTGTGTAATGAAGAGTGTCAGGAAGAGCTGTAAAATCACACGGAAAGTAGAGCTAGTAAACTTTACAATATCACAAACACAAACAACATGTGGACGTTGTGGCTAGAAAGCCTTCATCAGCACATTACATAAATAAAAATTATCACAAGTACGAACAAGAATACATAAAATCACTTTAAGTAAAAAGTGTAAAGGTCTCTTTTCCACATCCTTGGGCGTATAGGGCATAAAGGGCTAGACCTATATTTTTAAAAAACCAATTGGCACAAGATGGGTGAGGTAGTCACCATCACGCCGGCTGCTTTTACTTACGAGACTGCAGCCGGTACCCACTCAAGGCTAGGTCGACCTGGGAATCAAAGTCATTTTTTGAAAAAAGTCCGGCATCTTCAGGTAGCAACACACGACCTTCCGATCCCTACCGCGAGCGTCTAGCCGCTACGCCACGGCGACTCCCGAAAATCACTGTACTGACTTAATTCACAGTTCTGTCTGGCCAGTAGAAAATCTGTGACGTTTGTAGCCACTAGAATGTGGTCAGGAAATCCGTGACCGACTAGGGCCATAGCTCTCTCTCTCTCTCTCTCTCTATATATATATATATATATATATATATATATATATATATATATATATATATATATATATATATATATATATATTATACATACATACATGCATACACACATTTATATATGTGTGTATGTATGTACACACACACACATACACACACACATATATATAAATATATAATGTATATATTTAGTGTGTGCTTGCTGTTTGTAGAAATATATCTACCAACATGACCTTGCAGGCAATACCTAGAAAACATCATTGTGACATTAACGTTTATTTTAGCTGTTCTTGTATTGTTGTAACATAT
Source organism: Candidula unifasciata (assembly GCA_905116865.2). NCBI lineage: Eukaryota > Metazoa > Mollusca > Gastropoda > Stylommatophora > Geomitridae > Candidula > Candidula unifasciata. The sequence continues at coordinate 5,485 of CAJHNH020002264.1, read as the reverse complement.
TTAACAGGAAACAGGATCTCAAACACCGGAAAGAAAGAAAAACTGGAGAGAAAAAAAAAAAAAAAGAAATATTTGGAAACAGTTCTTGAAAAAAAAAAAATATTTTCACAGGATTAGTCCAAAAGAAATAAATCACTTTATAGGTTGAATTTTTATCTCCATATGAACTACAGGAAGAAACAAAATATAGTGTAGTTAACTCTTTCTACGGAATTGACTGTGTTTAACCAAATTTGATACTCTAAATTTGGTACAAAAACAATACGTGTACAGCAAGAACAGCAGAGGGACATGGGCAAGTTGTCCACGATATCTAAGATTTGATACTGCAAGGTAAACTGATGCTGACTAGGTAGAGAGTCAAGAAAGAGTGCAGAGATCAAGGCACAAGCACAGCAAGGGAGTTGAACTCATCTGTGTCCATCTAATGGGGGAAAGGCAATTGGAACTCCTTGGAGTTAAAGGCTCTGTTAAAGGTGTTGTAGAGACTGTTGGGGAAACCCTAAACAGTATCAAAAAACATCCCAATAGTTATTTTCATCTGAGATTCCTTGTTAAAGGTGTTGTAGGCTTGATGATGAGTTCTAGGACAAAATATCTCAGCTTTCATTGCTTTTCATTTCGGATTTCTTGGGGTTAATAACCCCGTGAAAGATGTAGTAGAGGCTTTTGGGAAACCTGAGGCACTATAGAAAAACATATCTCACCACTATTACATCAGCTGACAGTACGTGAGGCTACATACCCTGTAAAAGGTGAGATGGAAATATTGGTTTAATCAAATTGTCTATGTAGTAAATAGTTCAAAGCTGACTATTATTATCATCATCACTATCATCATTTCGCTTCGAACCTGATAGAGTAGATAGGATGACTAGAAAATTCTACAGATGCAGTAGGTGCAAAGATGATTTAAACTCTTCACCAGCTCAGTACTTGGAAAAGCGTGCATAAATATTACAGGCAAGGGCAGTCATTGAGGGTAATCAGGAACCATAATCCATAGTAGTGCAAATATATTAGGTTACTTTGATTGACTTACTGTTTCCGGTTAAATGAAAATGACACTTGATGTTCCTTTAGGTTACTTGCGTATCCTTTACAGAACGTTGCAGAACCAACCCCAACAGCCCTTGGCTGTTGTGTGGTTTTTCTGGGCAAATTTACGTCCAGTAGTTTGCCATTGCTCTCTGGACGGTCGGCTTTCTTGATACCACTGTCGCAACCAACACAGGGCATATGGCCCGCAGCTGGGATCGAACCCGGCATCCCCGCATTACGAAGCGTTCCATAAATTGTGATTTTCTTTAGAAGTGGGTAGGGTGTGATGAGCCTGCATGTTCTCCAAGCTCACAGCAAGTCCAGCAGAAAATCCGTGCCACAAACGACTGCACGAGATACTTGGGGATGAGCGGGTAAACGAGGTAAAGTCCGAGGTTGATACGTGGTCGGTTGTGGACCAGAGAAGACGACAGGCGTGATATCCTCAATATAGTATTAATTAAGTGTAGTTAACATTAAGACAATGATGATTGTGGCAGAGTTTTGGAAGTGAACAGCGAAGATTGTGATTTAGTAATTGTGATGGAACAGAAGAAATAAACTGGCAGAATGTATACGGGAATTCGAGCAGCGTTCCAGTGTTGTCAATTGTTGAAGGCTGTATTTGATCTAGAGTAAAAGAGCTATATTAAAATTGAGCCAGCTTTCTTACAATGTACGTGCCAATGACCAACAATATTGGCATTTCCCCCACGATCTCTCGACAAATACCGATCTTAAGTATAAGTCCTGTAGCCCAGTATAAGCTAAATACACAAAGGCACAATTGCAGGCGTTTATTGTATTCATTGTTAAAAATTAGTCAGTTCCTAGCATTTATACCGGCTTTCATAATTTATTTATGGTACAAATATTACAAGTTGTTTAAACAGCCAGCTGACGATAGGGGCTGACAACTGCTTATCTTTCGTCAGCTATAGTTGTTCATACAATTTCACATTCGTCAATTTGTGACAACGGAAACCCATATCCTCGCCCCCCCCCCCTACCCCTTCCTTCCCAAACTGGTGCCTGGAGAGCAAAAGTTTCTGGAGAGCGTAAACACTTGTGGGCTAAAACCGAGTGCGGAGACGTCGTTGCTTCTTCCCAATCCTAATCGAGTTCCCAGTGGGATACCAACATTTCAAGCGACAGAGAACGACCGATTTCAGCTCGCAGAAGCGACTTACTTGAGCGTGTTCGTCATGAGATGGATGAAGGCAATTATAGATCAGGCTGGGTGCATTAGAGTGTGTGAGGTCAGCCAGTGTGGGATATAGAAAGTTTGTACATGAGATTTGCTAAGTAACAGTAGACAACACATACTGACCTAGAGACTAATTCCTGGTAACATTTGTTGAATTACATATTCCCATAGGAGAACACTTACTGAATTACATAAATTCAAAATAAGATTATTACTTATAAATTCATAATAACAGTTAGTGAATTGATAGTTAATTCAACGGTCATCTCGTTAGTATTAATCTTTTTCAACGAAAACATGACTCGATAACAATTAGGATAACACATACAAAGTACCACGACGTACTCTCTGTCCAACAACTGAAAAAGTCATTAATCGTTTGATTTTAAGATCTAGGACATTGCACTTGGGACAAAACACAGAGTTGTCAGTCACATCAGCAAATATGAAAGACAATGGATGATGATGGTTTCATTGGATGTCTAAACATATTCTTTGTCAAGACGTCTCGTTCCAAGCATCGTAGTCATCATCATCATCATCGTCACCCTCGCAGTCTAATCCTCAATGCCGTTCTAAATGTATACTGGGAAATTGTTGATGACTACGGGTTCAAACTGAAGACTATACACGAATAGTCTACATACGATAGTTAAACGGTGTCAACGTAATTAAAGTTGAGATGACACGGTCATCATCATCATCGCCGTCAATTTCTAATTCGACCGTAAATCTACGTGGGGAGCAAAATGTTTACCATCCTGATTCTATATCCTGATCTATTTTCATATCTTCTGAGAATGTACTTCTATATATTTAAAATATTGAACGCTTCCGACAGGTACCATTTAACTCTATATGTCATCATCATCATGTAGCAGGTCCTTTGCAGAACGTCGCTCTCATCACTGTCTGCCTGTAAGAAACTCGGTCTCTTGCCAGTTCTCCCGCCTCATGAACTTTCACACTCAAGGAGTCACTTATATCCTGTGCCCATCTTCGTGTCGGTCAGCCCCTGCCCCTCCTGCCTGGTACCATGCCTTCTGCAAAAAAAATTTCCAATCCGTCGTGCCGCTTGATATGAGTATAAAGTATATATACTACTCTATATGTAGTAGACTTGAAATATATATATACTACTCTACATGTAGCCGACTTAAAATATATATACTACTCTATATGTAGCAGACTTGACATTCTGACACCCTGCATTACTTTAGGTTGTATTTATTGTCATGATATATCTTCTGCATATCGGGCTTATCCTGTTCAACGGGTCTTTGAGACTACTCTTGTAATTGTAGAACAGGAACTGATCGTCTGCAAATACTAACATGATTCAAGTGTATGTATCCAATTCTAACAAAGGAAGCACACTGGTTTTGTGTTTGGACTGCCGAATCCCTAAACGAAGCATTCGAGTGCTGCTATTGTGCCATTGCCAAGGTTTTTAAACTATCTTACGTTATTATTACAAATCAGCATGCTTATTTACATTCATATTCAAATGCGAAGTGGAAAAACACGAGAGAGAAAAAGCACAGGCATACATACATTAACACACACACACACATAGATTTACATATATATATATACACACACACACACACACTTAACTACAGAAACCGACTGACAAACAGTTAATATCAGAGACTACCACACTGGGGAATTGTAATGCACAACAGGTGAGCATGACTGGCTGCAAGAAGGAGAATTGAATGCAAGTGGCTCGGTCAGAAAAGAGACTGTCCTTGCTGTGATAAAATGTTGGCTGTAACGGAGAACTGCTGAAGTAATGTGCACCAAGTGAACGGTTTCAGAAATAGATGCATAATCTGTAACCAGATTTGATCGCTTGAATAATTGTCTTCTGTAGGCAAAAACGAGTCGCATTTACGCTTGTGGTGATTCTAATTATAAATATAACGATAATAAAAAATATTACCTATGAACAGCCCAGCCAACACGCGCATGCATCAGCGTAGACGGTAGGAGGGTGGGGGGTTTGGGGGGGGGGGAGGGTCCCACTAAGGAACAAATTACAGCCAAAAAAAATCAAACAGTTTATTGAGTCTTCTGTTTCATAATCCTACACTCTTTGTTCTTGGCGATACAATGTTGTCGTGCCATTCACAGCAATAAAAATCAGTTTATTGAGTCTTCTGTTCTTAGCGATACAGTGTCGTCGTGCACGTGTTCAAACTCAAGATTTTCGGGCTCGTAATTGAGTCTTCCACAGAATAACATAAGATCAATTGAAATATAGCCAAAAAGATGTGGCTAGAGGAGAGAGTGTTATTTTTGACAGCCTTTCATCACGGCAACGTGAAATGACAAACAGAATTCACACGAGTGGTGAGGCCATGATTAGTGTGCCAATATTCAGGGCACTTGGTTTAATATTTGTGTATCTGTTGATGACTTTTTTCTTCGTTCTCCAGTTTCCCATCATGTCTTTGATCACCAGATTAGAAAATATTTCCAAATAAAAACCCAGTGGTGACTGCATAAAAACAGGCCCTGGCTCCTTTGAATTTCTATGAAACTTAAGTTTTCTGAAGTGTCCGATACCACCCAGCCTGCACGGCGCGTGAAGAGGACCAGGTAAAGATTCCGGATGGGGACAGGGAGGGGTGTGGGTTGGGGTAGTTGATTGGCACCTTTCCGTCTTTCCAGACGATAGTGTTATATTGAGCTATGAGGAGGCATGAGACTCACAGCCCATGGCGATGGCGAGTGTGACTATCAAGACCTGCCCGTGTCAAGAAAGGTCTTCCACAATGAGAGCATAGGATTTCGGTACCATTGCTGTCAACATTTGTGTTTAATCCGTTTCTTTTCAGACGCTCAGCTCTTAACCTTTCTGAAATCATTTCTTTCTTCAGTCTCGGTCCCTTCCCGGTATGCCCTTTCCACACAACATGGTCCATAGCGTTTTGTTCCCATGTCCACCTCAATAACTGTATCATTCATGTCCCGCTTGGACACATCTTTATACCATAGTAGAGGCCGGCCTCGAAATCTTCTTCTCGTCTTTGATTCACCATAAAGGATGTCCTTAGGGACTCTGCCATCCTCCATCCTCTAGGTGTGACCCAGCCACCTGAGCCTTCGTAGACTGAACATGGAAAAGATTGTTGCAGTACCTGCTCTTCCCAGTACCTCAGTGTTTGTGATGTTGGTAGCCATACGTAAAAGTATAGTGGTGTATGGATGAGGTAAGACAGAGGCAAATAC
>CAJHNH020002263.1:57500-104710 GCA_905116865.2 Candidula unifasciata | reverse complement strand
CGATGACACCCAGTGAACATGTATGCTCCCAAAATACGCGCTTAGGGATTCGTATATGTTTATATACTCTAGTATGGAAGACCGAGAGCTGGGAAATAAAGTTATTTGCATATCCTCTACTTGGTAAGCCGGTCCCAGTTGTTAGTTGTTTGTGGTGTTACTGTACATTGTTATTCTCGATAGTGTGCCATTGCTCATTAAATTCTTACCTGTCATATCACCGTCGAAATTAACACAAAGCGGTTGCTACCAAATCCCGTAAATGTAATACAACCTAGTATGTTAGAATTATAGCACTTTGTCATAACCCCACAAGTCACAAAACACACTTAAAGAGATATTCACATCTGACCTGCCGTGCCCACACATAGAATTGTTTTTTATGTGTAGGAGGAGAAAACTGTAAGTGTACGTGGTTTGTGTTTTTTCGTTTTTGTTGAATACTGTATTTTAAATGTTTATCATCAGAAATAATTATTTCTTTTCGTTGTTAAGACTTAGGTCGCTGTAGAGGAAGTTTATAAACATAGAGCCTGGGTAATCACAAACAAAGATTACTTTTAAAGGTTTATTTATTCATATTTAAGTACCGTGTTTAATTTCACTTGAGTGACATCTGCCACTTCCAACATACGGATTTACACTACATTTAAATCTGTTCAGAAAGTTATTAACTATCTTTTTTTCTAGATTTGAGAGGGCTTGTAAAAGTATAACTTTATGTACAACAATGAGGAGGAGACAAATAGAGTTCTTTGGTCATACGATGAGAAAAGGAGCACTGGAAAATATCGTGATGACAGGAAAGATCACTGACAGAAAAGAGACCAAGAGAAATAACTGGATGGCTTAAGACAGTGGCATGGTTGGGAACCGCTGCATTAGATGGAAGATTCGTCACAGAGATTACAAGCAGAATATGCCAAGTTAACGGTGTACTTCATATGTACAGTGTCGCATAACAAAGGTTTACTTCACATGTACAGTGTGGCATAACAAAGGTGTACTTCATATGTACAGCTTCGCATAACAAAGGTGTACTTCATATGTACAGTTTGGCATAACAAATGTGTACTTCATATGTATAGTGTCGCATTACATAGGTGTACTTCATATGTACAGTTTCGCATAACAAAGGTGTACTTCATATGTACAGTGTCGCATAGCAAAAGTGTACTTCATATGTACAGTGTCGCATAGCAAAAGTGTACTTCATATGTACAGTGTCGCATAACAAAGGTGTACTTCATATGTAAAGTGTCGCATAACAAAGGTGTACTTCATATGTACAGTTTGGCATAACAAATGTGTACTTCATATGTATAGTGTCGCATTACATAGGTATACTTCATATGTACAGTGTCGCATAGCAAAAGTGTACTTCATATGTACAGTGTCGCATAACAAAGGTGTACTTTATATGTACAGTGTCGCATAACAAAGGTGTACTTCATATGTACAGTTTGGCATAACAAATGTGTACTTCATATGTATAGTGTCGCATTACATAGGTATACTTCATATGTACAGTGTCGCATAGCAAAAGTGTACTTCATATGTACAGTGTCGCATAACAAAGGTGTACTTTATATGTACAGTGTCGCATAACAAAGGTGTACTTCATATGTACAGTGTCGCATAACAAAGGTGTACTTCATATGTACAGTGTCGCATAACAAAGGTGTACTTCATATGTAAAGTGTCGCATAACAAAGGTGTACTTCATATGTAAAGTGTCGCATAGCAAAAGTGTACTTCATATGTACAGTGTCGCATAGCAAAAGTGTACTTCATATGTACAGTGTCGCATAACAAAGGTGTACTTCATATGTAAAGTGTCGCATAACAAAGGTGTACTTCATATGTACAGTTTGGCATAACAAATGTGTACTTCATATGTATAGTGTCGCATTACATAGGTATACTTCATATGTACAGTGTCGCATAGCAAAAGTGTACTTCATATGTACAGTGTCGCATAACAAAGGTGTACTTTATATGTACAGTGTCGCATAACAAAGGTGTACTTCATATGTACAGTTTGGCATAACAAATGTGTACTTCATATGTATAGTGTCGCATTACATAGGTATACTTCATATGTACAGTGTCGCATAGCAAAAGTGTACTTCATATGTACAGTGTCGCATAACAAAGGTGTACTTTATATGTACAGTGTCGCATAACAAAGGTGTACTTCATATGTACAGTGTCGCATAACAAAGGTGTACTTCATATGTACAGTGTCGCATAACAAAGGTGTACTTCATATGTAAAGTGTCGCATAACAAAGGTGTACTTCATATGTAAAGTGTCGCATAACAAAAGTGTACTTCATGTGTACAGTGTCACATAACAAAGGTGTACTTCCCAGGTAAAGTGTCCGCAGAACAAATAAGTTACTTTCACTAAATGTAAAAAAATCCCTGTGTGGGTTTATGGCCCCATTGTAGGAAAACAAGACTAAACCCACTGCCCTCCCCAAAAAAATGTCGTAGGAGTAGACTATTTGGTAGCTTCCTTCGAACTAGGAGTGTATCTGCCCGAGTGGCAAGGAACAACCAACTGCACACAGATAAGCCACTAAAACGGATGTTCACGCAAAAATCAGGCCCTGGCACAAAACTAGCTAAAGTCCAAATAGACGAATAACCAAGAAATTCCGCGTGAGTTTACAGCCGGCGGAGAAAGATGAGGAAGCATGTCAAAGTGAGAAACGCTTAAACGTTTCATTCAGCATGTTAAGCTGCAGGGCTCATTTTCCCTTTGATAAATGTTGCAAATACTTTGGGCCGCCAGAGTAAACTACAAAGATTGCATGATGAACTGTCATACAAGTAGACCATTATATCCAAATATAAAAAACGACATTCTTCTGTGTACAATGAAGAAAGATACATCTAAAAACATCGGGAGTGGGCGAGAACGGGAGTGGATAAGGCAGGGACATACTGAGAGAAATCGTGCTTAATTATTAAAAGTAGTCAGATTTAGAAAAATCAATGGAATAATTAATAATTCCAAAGAACAAGGTCTGAACTGAGACACTTAGTCCTAAACCATTTGACAGGTTGAAAAGCATTTGAAAGAAATATGTGCTTAAGAAAAAACACCATACATATCTGATGGCAGACCCCACCACCTCTCCCTCTCCTCTTCACGTACTCCTTATTACTTGATATTTTTCCAATCTAAGATAAATTCTTGCAAAATTTTGAATGTCCTAATTCTGTTACCTTTTAAACATATGGTGTCCGATATCCTGCCAAAATTAAAGTTGTCATTTTACCGAATATCGATTGATCTACAACAGTGTCCACCGAATATCGATTGATCTACAACAGTATAAGTTAGGCATCAAGCGCCTTATACGGCACTGGAGTGACAAGGTTCCTTCTACTTACACAAATATGGCAGTAAGGTAAACTCCATACGCAGTTCTCAGGCTCAGTTCTTCAATGATAAAATGTGTACCCGGATAGGGGGTCAATAAGGGGAGCCAATAATATAGGAGTTTGGTTATCACATGTCAAGATTTCACTGTGTATTCAAGAAGTCTAAACCCTTTACTCGTCTATAAAAATATCTTCTATGACTATCATTCTAACCCGTATATTAGACTTTATGTTGCTTATTAACTGCATAGGTACCCTAATTTTATTCTTTTGTGCTGTTGAAAGCGGATTTCAGGAATAACTCCTGTTTGGCTTCCTTCCTGTAAATCCTATAGACATCAAATCCTGAATGGGAACACCACCGCACAAACTTCCCTACCTCTTCAAACGGCCAGAGAGCAAGTTTTGTCCGGTTATTCTTGTTTGGTCATGGGACGGATTGTAATTCTGACCACGTTCCAAACGACCGGATAGCCTCCCGTGGGTTTTTTTTCGCTAGACACCAGCCGCCTTCTTACGAGAAGGATATTTCACAAACCGATAAAGGTCCCTTTTGCACGCCTTTTGGCCTTTTTGGAATATAGGGCTAGATCTGCATTTTTATAGATCAATTGACACTTGGTGGGTGATGTGGTCAGCATCTCGCCGGCCGCCTCTACTTCAAAGGACTGTACCTGGTACCCACTTAAGGCTGGGTCGAACTGGGGAGTCAAGGTCAATTTTGAAAAAAATATGTCCAGCTCTGTCAGGACGCAAACCCACGACCTTCTGATTCGCCAGAGGGCGTCTAGCCGCGAACGCCACGGCGACTTCCCTCATAAACCTGTGATGAACTTAATACGATAGAAAATAGATTGCCGGCCATGTTGTATTTAGCCTTGAGTAGATTTATCATCGATATCAACCTTCCAACTAGGGTTAAATTAATCGTCTATACAGGTAACAGTAAGGAAACTACGTAAATAACTATCTTTCTGAAGAGTTGTGTGTACATTTTCACTGTGGTACTTTGTTAGGTGAAGAATCTACACTCCGCCCCACCCTCTCCGAACTTCAGGTTACATTGTAACCGTTATAAAGAAAGCCTTTCTCCACGCCCTCCGGCGTAGTGGGCATATAGGGCTAGACCTACACTGTGTCGACCAATGGGCAATGGGTAAGTGATCTGGTCAGCATTACGACTGCCGCCTTTACTTCCCAGGACGGTACCTATAACACACTAAAGGCGGGGCTGACCTAAGAATAAACCTATTTAAAAAAAAACAGTCTAGATCCTTCAGGACACGAACCCACGAACTTCTAATCTGCAGGTGAGAGTCTAGCCGCTACATCACAGCGGCTGTCTTACAGGCCTCATTGTCACTTTACGGTAGAACGGGATTTCAGTGATTTGTGCATAGGGAAGTAATCTTTCAGTGTGCGGTATTTGAGGAGTACAACTTCACTCACTTGTTAGGTGAAGTCGTGTCACAGATGTAGGAGGTATATTAAAGGCACAGCCCATCCACAGTGGACAGAAGGTCCTTTGGTGGTCTCCGTGGCGAGGTGGTTAAGCGTTCGTGAATGTCTTGGGTTCCTTTCACAAGCCCTCGTTCAGTTCACTAGGGCGGTCCTTATGAAGATCCTTGGCGACCTCAGTGCAGCTAAGGAGAACGTCCTTTGTGCGACGGTCGTCAGATGGCTAGCCGTTCTGCGGCGAGTCATATGACATTTTAAAAAATATCTTCTCAACCCTAATTTTCACAGTATGTTCCTTCGTAACCGCCAGGTAGCCCAATATATTTGTTGTATACCGATAAATTGGGTTTCTGTGTATGTGTTCTGTTGGATTCGCATGCGTAAAGCGGCTCTTTGAGTCATTGAGTATCAGTACCTCACTTGCAGTCCTTGCAAAAGGAAAAAATGAAAGACAGAAGATAGTGGATGTATCAGCTAAAATGTTCTTCATAAAGTATAGGTGTCGTACACAGTGATGATTTAAAAATAAGTTTTGGTCCCAAGTACAGCAATACAGACGGCCATTTGTTCACATCCATTCACTGACTGGAGTGTTCACTTTTTGTTTGTGTATAGATTTTCACGGGGTTCCTAGACTCGTGGGGTCTCCGAGAAGCTGTCTGTGTGGCAGTTCGTTCCCAGACGGCTTTACAGAGGATTTTCTGTCGGTTTTTAGGTCTTTCAATAGTGTCACATTCATCATCACCATTGTCTTCCAGTTTTGAGGTGAAGCATCGTAGGATGAAATAGTCGGTGGTCAAGCAATTTATGGCCGACACTGGCAATAGTCATTCCATACGAATGTACAAAACATGTAGTGTTATCAATTCACACATTTTTGCTTCTCTCAAGTCACGATATCTCCGTATCTATACGGTTTAATATGTTAGTTAGTTAGTCGATAGATTATCCTCATAGCACGTCGAACCACTCAGTCGCCTCCTCAGTAAATCCCGCAGCGTGTAGCGGCTAACAACACTAGTTCTGTGTTGGTTTATTATTATTCTTTGGCTACCCGCGTAGTGTTCTTGTTCGGCGACACCCCGTTTAATATGTTGTTCTTGCAGTCTGACCATGGTTGCAGATTCACAGTTCTCAGTTGGTTCACGCGAACGTCTTAAATCACTTAGAGCATTCAGTTTATCCGATTAGTCCATGGATTGTTCGGACTTTCACAGTAGCCTTACCTGCAAGCCTATCAGCTTGTACTCGTTGTACTCCCACATGTCCTGGCACAAAAATGAAACTAATCCTTATCAGCAGTGAGTTCTGTAGAGACACCAACCACTGCCTTCAGACCCAGCCCTTCTCTATCTTCCTGAGCATACTCATCGAGTCACTGAGAAAGCCAGCTCCAGCGAAAGTCTGTGTCTCTAGCCATGTTACTGCTTTAGTCAGAGCCATAACCTCCATAGTCAGACTACTTGTAGTTACGGCAAAAGCTCCAGAATCTTCCTTCACAACTCCCCCTCCAAACTGAGCGTGAAAGCCCACAAGCTTCTAACGTGGCAGATTACAAAACCATCTGTGTAAATGACAGCATCGCCCTCTAGAGCGTTCTCGAAAATCAAGGCTTGAACTTATGCTTTTAGATTAGCCGGACTCTGTTGTCTGCATTTTCTGTCTAGTTGGATGCAAACAGAAAAAGATGTACATTACTCTGAAGGCACTTGCACCCACTCCTCGCCGGTTTCTATCTATGTCATCAAGTGAACATACATGAAGAATAATGTCCTCGGCTTGACCAACCCACGATTTGCCTTTTTCTTTTTTAACCTGCTGCCTTTTATTTTATTGATTTCACTTTGTAATGGATACTGTGTGTCCGCCTTGACTTTGAGGTAGGCACGAGATCGGGAAATTTGTATTATGTCTTCCATGGTTGGAAATTTGAGAAGGTAGTGCAAAGCCCTGCATTCTGTATCTCTTGTACACCCAAGTATAATGCCCATAGCCTCGTTCTGTATTCTTTCCATCCTTTCCATCTGCTTATGGCTGAGAGTCAGGATCGCCATCGCGTATTCAAAAACAGAAAGGACCAGACACTTGTATAGTAGACATAAATGATGCTGCTCACAGTTTGCCGCCGCGATCACTCTCATCGCAGCCAGATCCCGCTTGGCTTTCATTAAAATCCTATTTATGTGCTCAGTAAATGGTTTTAAATGGTTTTTATGTATATGTTTTTTTGGGTAAACAAGACAGGAATAGGGATGGCTCATCCTGCATGGACAAAACAAGGTCTCTACAATTCTGCCCAGACTGTAGAGACTTTGAAGAGCGAGACATTCATTCAAACGTCGCCCTGTAGCCCACTATAACACTATCGGTTGAAAAAATGGACAGGTGCGAAGAGTGCGTGTCATTAGGTGCGCTAGAGTGATCCGGAAAGAGGTGTGCGTGTATGTGTATGTGTGTGGTGGGGTAAAAGGAAAGGGGGCGGGATGGTTATAGAAACAAGCGGAAATCAGAAAGGGAAGAAGGGCGGGAGCTGTGAATCAAAATAAAGTAGCGGTTTATTAAGATACGATTTTATAGGCCAGAGATGAGAACACCCTGGAGAGGAAAAACGAGTAATGAAGACGACTTGAAAGAAACTGACTCACGAAAAAACTGAATGCCCACATGAGACACAGACATTCTACATTCTTTTATTATGTCATGTGAAGAAGAAAAATTTGAGTATATCGTACAGGTGGAAAAGATGTATGGGAACAAAGACAGACGAAGCTAGAGAAAGGAAATTCATGACGGTTTGACAGCATAACCTGGAAGATCGTTTGTGTCAGAACTGATTAAAAGTACGTGAGATAGAAGGTTGTGGATAGAATTGTCGATAGACATGACTACGAACGCCAGATGACATGGAAAATAAGATGAAGTTTAATCTTAAAACTAATACACTGTGTGTAATGCAGCTGTTACTAGGATTTAATAAAATTATTGTATTATAATTTCACACTAGAAGGTATAGTGTGTATGAAATTCTTCTTCACTATCACGCAAGAATAAATTAGATATAACGATACAATGCTCACATTTGTTGCCTTGTCCGACTTGCCTGATATCTTTCCTGCCTGGATGGCAAACCAACAGAGCATATCTCCGATACCCCCCCCCCCCCGGCCCCGCCCCCTCATTTTCCCCAACGCAACTCGTTTTTTAAACTCTCAAAGAAGAAGTTATTTAGGGCACGCAACGGACGCATAAGTCTGAGGCACATGCAGTTCTGTAGGGCGAGAATACCAGGTTTAAAAAGAAACACAAGTTTTCCCTCTCTTGTAATGCAGACTCTAGAATTAGCATCTCAATTATGAGAATTAAACTGGGGTAGAAATCCCAGGAGCGCCGTTCAACCGTATAGCCATTGAGCACAGTTATATTTGGGGCACCACACAACTTTGGTCCACTATGTGAGTGGATTGTAAAGGGTACTGTGTCAAGACTGTTATATTATCTTTCTGATTATGAGTGACTTTCTGAATCATTAAAGCGCTTGACTACCATGGGGGAGACCAAGAGGTTAATTTTTTTTTTTTGGTCACTGAAAGAAAACAAATCTCTCGCCGAGAGATTTGTTTTCTTTAGAGGACAACAATGAAAATCCTGACCCTTACAGTTGGTAGCTACAGCACTAGGCATGCGTCTTACACCATGAAGCTGGTGAAATCCTCTTATGCTTCGACTTACCTGGTATACTAACTTAACAATCGACATCACTCCACAGTTATCTTTCTCATGCTTCTTTTGTCGTTTAAGGAAGGTAGATTACCACAAAAGGAGGGGGGGGGGGGGGGGCTATATTGTTCTGTTCATAACGTTTATAAACCTCTGGTCTAATCGGTAGGCACACACTTTTTCTAACTCTGACAGTCGACAGAAGTTTATATGTTTTTTCCCCCCATAAAAGTCAGCTCTTCGAAACTGCTATTTTCTCACTAGTTACTAGGCGTCAATTGGTAACCCACCAAAAATAGGTTTTCAAAGTCGTACATTATCATATAAAGAAAATATGTCATTGCCGCTGTCTCGATCTACGAAGATGACAATGGTTTCACACATTTCTACAGTTGAAACCGGGCTTCTAGTAATTTAATATTTTCCAGGTCACTTGAAATCAGGTCAGAGTTGCTGTTTGTTTTCTTGTTCTAAATGCGGACACGACTGTGGAAATTGTGATGGCTTCTCTGGCCTCAATGGTTTAATATCATTAACTGGTCTCTTTAGGTCTCCGATTGCTTGATTTGTTTGCCAGGTTAGCTTTTCTAAATGAAATTAGAGTAGTGCAGATTTAGTTTGCTGATTTTCATAGACAAATTGGCTAAAAGGCAATCTGCTCACTGTAATTTATGATATTTTTTTTGTGGGGGGGGGGGAGGGGGGGATTTGCTGTCGTCACACATTTCCTGTAGATTTAGGTCAGCCGGCTATAGTGGTTAATGATTTGTGTGCTTACTAACCAAAAACAATGGTATTGGATCAGTTACACTGGTACATGGGATTTCAAACATAATCCGTTTCGGGACGACAATCGAATCCCAAATCTTTCGGGTACATAGGATTTTTTCCTAATGAAAATAATGGAAACTAAATTAATCTGTTCCCGGATCCAATAAACTCAAATTTTAACATTTTTGTTCCTGAATATATTACACTGTAAATGTAATATCAAATGATAGTCATAAGTTAATAAAAACGCAGATTAAAAAAAAAAAACGATATAGAAACATTGAATGTACCATACACCGATAAAAAGTGGTAACATAGCACATAGAAGTTGGAAGAGGAAGGTGGATTAACGAAAATTATTGTTTGGAAGGTGAATTACTTTTCTTGATAACATTGGAAATCCTTTACGGTGTTTTATATTGCAGTCTAACACCACACACAGAGGGACTGAGATTATTGGTATTTGTTGAAAGCCAGCTTTCCAAAGTGCTCTTATATTGGCGACCATTTGTAATTTTTCCGAATCGTTCAAAAATTTTATCACTGTATACGCTATGAGTTAACACACCTGTTAGTAGGGCTCTACCAGGTGTCATCCAGGGCCGGATTAACACCATGAGAGGCCCCAAGCACTTGAAAGATTTAGTGCCCCCTCCACTTTTCCTTCCATCCATATGTTATTCATAATATAAACAATAATAAACCACAAAATAAATTTTTATTTTTCAATGTTAGACAAAACGTTGCTACAATTAATCTAGCATGTAAAATAATAATTTTACAGCAAATAGTAGTGCACAATTTTGGGCAGACTGCAACATACTTAGAGAAAAAATATCATCTAGAATACGGCCTGAAAATAAAGTTCACCATGCCCTACAACATTGGCTAAAATCAAATTCTCTGTCTCGTAACATCAAGATAAAAATTTATGAAAAGTTGATAAGAACGATTGTTTTATATGGCTGTAAAACTTGGAGCACACCTAAAAGAGTTGAAGCATATGGATTCGAACTCAAGATCGTCGGGCTCGCAGGCGAGTGTCCAGCCACTAAGCAATCGCTGCTCCCAAGATTGTATATATGTTTCTGCCTCCACCACCCACCCCCCATAAGGTATAGGCTCCCAAACAACTCACCCCGAGTAGTTCTGTCTTTCGCTGTTCCATTCAGCTAACTCCCATGTTCTCCCCTCTTTTCAACATGACTCTCTAGCTACCTTGTCCATGTGTATTTTCCCCTGCCTTTACTTCTATGTCCCTGTGGACTTCACTAAGAAGACGTTCTAGTTACATTGCTCTCAGATTTTCTCAACGTATGTCCTATCCAACGACAGTTTCTTCAACTCTTGATCCACTCTCACTCAAAGCGCAAAATTAGTAATTCATTCATCATACTTTTTAATTCCCTCTTTTCTACAGGCACCAGTTAATGAATGTGTAGTTTATCGGTATCGGTTTTAGTTGTTCTCCATGTTTCCTCTCCATACAGCAGTACTAGTGTGACACTGGAATTAACTATAGTTGGATTTCAATAATTCTGTTGACAGTGCACCAGCACAAATGTGCATCCATACAAGATATAAGAGACTGCCAACCCAAAGTTCTTGTGCTCGAACCCACGCCTTATGAATTTATGAATAATAATATGTACCAGGTCGAGCCAGCCTAAAACTGGTAATGTCCAGGAAAGTAAAGGCGGCATATATGATGCTGAGCACATCACCAATAGACTGACGATTGGCCCATAGAATTACCAATATGTCTAGCATCAAAAGCAGCGGGATGTCAGAGGGTCCCTAACTTAACTGCTGCGATCGTTTAATCTTGGGAATTTGAAAGCTAAGCAAAATTGTAGCAGGCCTTGTAAGACCTCTGTTGTTTGCTGACGATGCTCCTGTTGACTCCCAAGAGGACTCGAGAATTTAATTAGTGGCTGCTTACAAGAAAGTAAAGATTTTTGACTTCGTAATAAGTCTGGAGAATACAACAATGATGGGATAAGATGAGTAGCCCACACAAGTTATAAAAAAGTAATCATTACAAACTGGATTTTTGTTAAGGGATTTGCTATCTTAGCTTCGGTTTGGAGTGACGGTCTCACTCTGTGTTTGACGTTTGAAAAACGCATCATCATCATAGCACACGGGTAGTACCCACAAGTGCTCCGTTCTTTCTTCTAACTCAAGTCTGAGTCCAGAAAAGCTCAACACAGTGCATTGGCTCTGTAGCACCGGCGAGGATACTGAAATAGTTTAGGAAGATTTTAAACTTCATATTTGCACGGGTAGCACCGTTAGGCTACTTTTTTCGATTTCCAACTGCCAGGGAATTTTTTACGTGCGCAAAAATGCACACGGGTGTCCAATCTCACTACCCAGAGATCAGAGGAAATACTAGAAGTTTAGGTCCATGTGACAAAACCCCAGCTCTTACCGCGGATTGAACCCGAAACCTCTAGCACTCGAGGCGAAGACCATACCTCGAAACCACGGAGCCGCCCTCATTTTTGTGGCTCAGTCGTATTTAGGGCTCCCAGTAAAGGTGGAGCTTTAAAAATAACTAAAAATGTCGTCCCGCAAGGGGATGACGAGAACCAGGCTGTATTAAGAAACTTGTATTAAGAAACCTGCATTTAAGAAACTCGTATTAACGAACTTGTATTAAATAACTTGTATTAAGAAACTTTTATTAAGAAACTTGTATTAAGAAACTTGTATTAAGAAACTTGTATTAAGAAACTTGTATTAAGAAACTTGTATTAAGAAACTTGTATTAAGAAACTTGTATTAAGAAACTTGTATTAAGAAAATTGTATTAAGAAACTTGTATTAAGAAACTTGAAATAAAACGTTGTTGGTCACTTTCTTTGTTCGTCCTTAAAAGGGCTATTTACTCGCTGTATTTTGGTACAGTCAGTTTCCGAAATCCACATATTTTGGCTAAGTACGTCCCGATTTTAAGAAAGCTCGTTTTCTTCAATACATTTCATTCTTATCACTTTCTTTTTACTTCTACTTCTTTTTACTGTCCTCTCTCTCTCTCTCTCTCTCTCTCTCTCTCTCTCTCTCTCTCTCTCTCTCTCTCTCTCTCTCTCTCCAACTTCTATTTAATTGAACTTTTACTTCTCCAAATGCTATTGCTTCTTCATGCCACCAAGCCGCTAATTCCATCTAGTTATGTTTAAAAATTATAGGCCAACTCTAATTACCCTGTGGCAAATGTGATTCTGTGGAAGATTTCCATCAAACTTTTCTCCCCCGTCTCCTCCATGATAATGTCTGCCTGTAATGGAAAATGTCCCCTCCTGGCTGAGGACGTAACCACCAGCCCACACAGACAGAACCGCTTTTCTGCAACAGACACGGTTAGACTATATTATAAGCAGCAGCAGCAGCAGAAGAAGAAGAAGAAGAAGAAGAAGAAGAAAGAAGAAGAAGAAGAAGAAGAAGAAGAAGAAGAAGAAAGAAAAAAGAAAGAAAGAAGAAGAAGAAGAAGAAGAAGAAGAAGAAGAAGAAGAAGAAGAAGAAGAAGAAGAAGAAGAAGAGAAGAAGAAGAAGACAAGAAGAAGAAGAAGAAGAAAGAAGAAGAAGAAGAAGAAGAAGAAGAAGAAAAAGAAGAAGATTTGAAGTAGAAGAAGAAGAAGAAGAAGAAGAAGAAGAAGAAGAAGAAGAAGAAGAAGAAGAAGAAGAAGAAGAAGAAGAAGAAGAAGAAAAAGAAGAAGAAGAAGAAGAAGAAGAAGAAGAAGAAGAAGAAGAAGAAGAAGAAGAAGAAGAAGAAGAAGAAGAAGAAGAGAAAAAGAAGGTGAAGAAGAAACATGCAAATATGACGGCGATGATGATAATGATGTTGATGAAGATGATGAAGAAAAAGAAGAAGAAAAAGAAGAAAGACACACACAAAAATAGAAAGAAAGAAATAAAGAAAGAATATAAGAGGATGACTGCTTTTCATGCTGTGGTATGTTTTAGTATGTGGAGCGCATTCCCACAGTTTAAACCAATCAGGAATCAGTAATATCTCAATAGCCGTCTTTGCCAACCAACAGATATTTTGGTTCCCATGCAATCTTGGATCGACGTGGCACTCATTTTAAATGAAAACAAATCTACGATTTAAAGGGGATTCCAACCCAATAAATCAAGCCGAACTTCCTGCCAATATAAGGGATGTTCGACTGACCTTACCACTGAAGTTCTGATGTGTTTATTTCTAGCCAGTGTTTGCTGATACAAATTCCCTATTTCCGGAGCTGGAGTCCAGAGGTTTTGTCATGCAGCTACTTAGTTGAGTGGTTGGTGCGACACTGTGAGGTGTAAATTTAATGTGGAATGTTTTTTACTCTTGTACCCACGACGGCTTTGTTGTGTTAACTGTAATAAAATGGCAGGTGGCCGATTACGTTCGGAAAGGCATGTACTTATTCAGTTTTGCATATACAATGCCCGATTTTGCAACTGACTGCTTGTATCAACAGTGATCATCGATTCTGATGTGGAACTGGATTATTTGTTTGTACAATTCATGTCGAGGCTCGCAGTTTTCATCAAGAGCCATGAAGTGTTTGAGATAGGTTAATTTAAAAGGTTATCATAATTTTGATTTCTGTGATTAATATTTTCAAGATATTCATATGTTTTGTGTGTTGTTGTGTGTGTGTGTGTGTGTGTGTGTGTGTGTGTGTGTGTGTGAGAGAGAGAAGCAATGGTTTCAATTTACTTAATAAAATTGTAAACACACACACACACACACAGACACACACACACACAAATGTCCAATCTGTGAAGAAGACTCTGCATGTTTTGTCACTTTATAGTGACCAAAAAAAAAAAAAAAAAAAAAACGAAGGAACGTTTTGAGCTTGAACCTTTCGGTTTTACTGAGAAGTATCATACGATATATAGGCTAATATATAAAGGCTATGGAGCCTTTATCAGCACATGCATAAATGAACAATACCACACGAAAACACAACAATCACTTAAGCACATTGTATTGGCAATAAATGTCAGATGATCTAATCTGTGTGGGGAATATCTGAATAGAAACTTGATAAAAAATGCCTTGACACTTTTACTTCTTCAAGAACAGTAACACCATTTAAGCAGCCACAACACTTGTTGCATATAATGTGACATGAAAATAAATATTAGTGTTAAAAAAAAAATTATAATAATGACAGTAAACAGAACATCTATTCAACACGTCCTCCTTTTGAAAGAGAGACATTAAAACAAGCTTAGGAGCTTAAATCTCTAGGCAGTGTATGTACAGAGGATAGAAGATTGGACAAACTGGAAAAAAGGGGGGGGGGCGGAATACAGAAGGCTAGCAACATAACTTACCGAATAGTGCCACTTCTGAGACATCAGAATATTAACACGCACACAAAAGGAAGCTGAAAAAAAAATACGTCATTGGGACCAGAAGTGTGCTTTCAGTGCCAGACTTGGGCAGTCCTAGAAAAACAAATGGGTTGAATTGCAATATTTGAGATGAGATGTATATTAAAAAAAAAAAAAAAAACTGCGGCTCAAATAATGAGAAAAGACAGGATGACTAATGAAGAACTAAAAACGATAGTAGGCACAGTGCGGTGAATAGTTTCATGGAATATTAAATAATCAAATGGTTTGGTCATCTGTTGAAAATGGAACATAAACAGTCAGCAGGTACTGCTTACTACATGAGAACAGAATGCTGGAGCCAAGAGGCTGACCAAGAAAGTGATGGGTGGAGGGAGTAAGAAAAACAAAACAGAAACGAAATATGCCATTAACACAAGCTATACAACCTTGATGAAACAGGAAACTACATATAACTCCTCTACGCGACGCTTTGCAGCAAAAGCAGTAGGACAAAGGAGGAAAAGAACAGAAGAATAAGAAAAAGAGCATGTTGTCCTATTAATTCCATAATTTCCTCATAATCATTGAGAGAGAAATATAACGGATTCCTTTTCCCGAGTTTCTATACATTTTAAGATGTTCTTCCTAGAAAGTTTAACTTCACTCAGCAGCTGTAGGATACCTAAATAGTTGCCATTTTATGCTGACCTTGTACTTTGATTTTCTCCACGAAATGGCAAACCTCCGGAGGTATGAAAGCGAATTACAGAAAACACACATGTTAACACTTACATACCAATATTCCAGCCCTGGGCAAAGTAATCAAGAATCCACTCTTTAAATTGCCTTATGCTTTTTTCAACTATTCTGTCAGGCACTTTCGATGTTCTTCTCAATTTGCATGTTCTACAGTAACACTGCTGGGCTTCCTTCCAGTCATTGAACCTCGATGTGGCAAAGGGAGATTCTTTATCGTACAATAGGCGAAATTCAAAACAGTACAAACTACCTTGAGATGGTGAGCACAGTATGCATTCACGTCTTCCATACTTTTCAGTCTATACTTCACGGTGGTACAATTTTGTTTCCTTAAATACCTTGTCTTCCTATTCTCTACGTCCGTTATTTTATACAGTCTTCAGAGTTATACTGACTGTGATCTCTTCTGTGTGAAGATTCTGTCTTGATTCTGACATGATGAGGGCCCTCTACGAATCCACCAATTTCTTGTGTTCCTTAGCCCGGATCTTACTCTTTTATTGAAAGCGTCATAATGTCACAGATTGGGATGTGTCTTGATGTTAGACTTGTCAAAGGTCATCAGTGGCAGCAGCAGGCATTAATAGGGTTGTCTGCTGAAACTGGGTGATTGATAATAAGAATGGATTACTTCTTCTGGGTTCACCGAAGATGCAATCGCGTGTGCCCGTATTGTCCTCCGTGTTGTTTTGTAACGGCATGCATAATCGTGTCATATGCTATACGTTGTTCTGGAACCAATTTTGTAAGATTTGTTTGAACAAATGTACATAATTCGGTGACATCAAAGTGTGTCTCTGGTTGCAACTCACGATCGAAAAGGTTGTTTGCAGATCGTTCTGTGGAGCCAGTCCCAGCTGAACCACTGCTTTATTAGTTATTGCCAAACATATATCCTCAATGCAAATCAATGCCTCATTATATACATTTGGTGTGAATTGAAGGTCCTGATCTTGCTTAGTTTCACGCCAGCGATGTAGGATGTCTTCACTCATGTAGTCTTTGTATTTTTCCCAAAGCTCTTTTGGATTGGATGGGAAGCAAGTTGTTAATATTATTGCAAATAATGTGCGTATTTGCTGTGGTCGAGCAGTATTCGAAGCATAAGCGAGTGAAGTGTCCCAATGTGCATCATTTTCAAGAAGATTTAATTCTTGGCAAGCTTCACAGTAAGTAGCGCATACTTTACCATAAACTGTTCTCAAGTCCTGGAAGAATGTCGGTCATTGTTTGTTGATTAAAAGTAATCGCAAGTAAAAGCAATCTGCATTTTTGGGATGAACAGTGTACAGACGGCATAAAACATCAGTAGAATATAAATTAGGATATCCGTCAACCGCTTGACCTTGCTTGCAACGTTGAAACTTTTTAGCTGATGCATTCCATGTGTAGTATGTTAGCAGGTCAGAGTAAAGTAGTTTCTTTGCAAACATATCATCTCTACACAATGAAAAAAATCAGTTAACGTGGTTGGCAGTGGTAACAATGCTCGTGCATGTGCATTTTTTTTCTGTAGTAAAGTACACGCGCTGTCCATTGTCAAGGTGCACTGCCAAATAAACAACTGCTGGATGTCGTTTATGAATTGGAAATGAGAAAATGCGCCATACCGCTTCATTGCTACTAATGTAGCGCCCCAGCTGATATTGCTTGATTTCATCGATAGATGCAGCTGCATGTCCCACTCCAAAGACTGCCATATCGCCTCCTTTGTTGACATATTTGCAAATGTACTTATGTTTGCCAAGAAATGTGTCGACTCGTCTGTGTCACCTGCTACCAATATGATAATGGTTCTGGTGGTGAACGTAATACTGGCAATTTAACTTTTCCACCAGCGCAGCACATACCCGGCGTGTCATTCTTAAATTTGAAGGCACTGCAATGTACGCACAATTTATCCATTTTGCCAATACGCACCTGTGGATGAAGACTGTAATCATAATTGATGTTGTAATGGAATGCACCAAGATTCAAATCAACATGCAGTGTTCGCCTGGAGAAAGTAGTGCGCATTCGAACGGTGTCCAGTCTTGCTTTCCGTTGCTCGACTGTGTCTGATAATCGGACTTGAGCAGTGAGTACTCTATTGGTTTCCAGTCTTGCTTCTCGCTGCTCGTCTGACTGAGACGATCTGGCTTCAGCAGTGCGCACTCGAACGTTTTCTAATCTTGCTTTCCGTTGCTGGTCTGATTGAGATAAACGGGCTTCAGCAGTGCGTACTCGAATGGTTTCCAGTCTTACCTCACGTTGCTCGTCTGTTTCTGAAGCAATTAATGCCCTTCTCTTGCGTGTTTTAGGTGTAGATAGGCCAATCGCTTGTCGTTTGGGAAGCATAATTGCAAATTTTGTGAGCGCTGATCATCAGTAGCTTGTTCGTCCTCACGCACTGAATGAAATGTGACTTGAAGTATCGCTGAAATAAATGAAAATATGAGCATGAGATAACAATCTATTTTGACTCAAGAGGAAATGCATAGAAACTGGGTTGCAAATAGTAAGAAAAGGCGGTATATAAGACAATATGAGAAAGCCAACAGATAATGTGCATACATTTATCATTGTGGGATTTAGGGAGTGGTCCACACATGCATTTGAAGTTTTAAAAAAAATGTACATAATGACTGATGTAACTGAAATAAATGCGCTCACCTGTTGAGATATTTCTAGATTCTAACACTGACCTGAGACGGAATGTCATGTAAATTTAAATAATTCTTTTGAATAACAGAAGAAAGCCAAGCAAAACTGTTATACTCATGAGTATGAGTATGAGAAAGATAACAGATAATGATTAATGATAATGTGTATACATTTATCATTGTGGGATTTAAGAAGTGGTCCACACTTGTTTGAAGTTAACAAAAACATGTACATACTGACTGATGTCACTGAAATAAATGCGCTTACCCGTTGAGATATTTCTAGAATCTAACATTGACCTGAGACGGAATGTCGTGTAAATTTATATAATTCTTTTGAATAACAGAAGAAAGCCAACCAAAACTGTTGTACTCATGAGTATGAGAAAGATAACAGATGATGATTAATGATAATTTGTATATTTATCATTGCGGGATTTAAGAAGTAGTGCACACTTGTTTGAAGTAAAAAAAAAAAAAAAAACATGTACATACTGACTGATGTCACTGAAATAAATGCTCTTACCTTTTTAGATAATTCTAAATAACACAACTAAAAACCAATGGCCATTGTTTTCCTTGTAATGTCGCGGGCGGATGTTGACGATGGAGCGCCACTACTGCGCATGCACGGTAAATCAATAGCTCATGCGCATTAAGTAACGTGGCTACAATTAAATGTCACTAAAAATTGAGATATTTGTTTCGAAAATTTTTGCAACAATTGTCGCAAACTATCTTTAACAATGACAGGTTGAATTTCAAACCATGATGGGTGAACATCCGGTATCAAAACAGACATATCCTGAAAATTTCAGCTAAATCGGTTCTGTAGTTTCCGAGTCTATTGCTCATAAACAAACACACAAACACACAAACATTGATTTTTATATATATAGAGTATAGATAGATATATATATAGATAGAGTTATTTCAAACGTCAAATATACATTTAATTTTTGGCAGGTGCCCTCTCAAACATCGATTATCATGGGTTCGCTATACTAGTGAGGCCCCCCAGAAAGTGCCCAGTCGACCCTTGCGTTAAGAAGGCCCTGTTTCAGAGGGATAAGGCTCAACCTTATCACTTTTGAAGTTTCTTTTTTCTCCTCTAGATTTGTATTCGTAGGTCAATGTGGGATTAACATCTCAAGGATGAGAATCAAACTTATATAAATCCCCGAACCCCCTTTAACAGTACAGCTATATACAGCAACGTTACATTGACGTAGCAATCAAACATATATAAATCCCCGAACCCTTCTTTAACAGTACAGCTATATACAGCAACGTTACATTGACGTAGCAATCAAACATATATAAATCCCCGAACCCCCTTTAACAGTACAGCTATATACAGCAACGTTACATTGACGTAGCAATCAAACATATATAAATCCCCGAACCCCCTTTAACAGTACAGCTATATACAGCAACGTTACATTGACGTAGCAATCAAACATATATAAATCCCAGAACCCCCTTTAACAGTACAGCTATATACAGCAACGTTACATTGACGTAGCACATAACTGTAACGATTCGTAACTTACAAAGTAGGCGGTGGTCGTTCTTTGCGAGGCTCAAGTTCGATCTTCTAGTATATTCAACACTGCCAAAAGCTTGTTATCATATTCTACTGTCTCTAAGATATTCACTGGGAGCCGCCGTGGTGTAGAGGCTAGACTTTCGCCTGCGTATTGGAAGGTCATGGGTTCAGGATCTGACGGAACCGAACTTTTTGCTGTCTTACAAAAATGGCTTTGGCTGCCAGGTCGACCCAGCCTTCGATGGCTACTAGGTATAGTCCTCGGAAGTAAAGGTGGTCAGAGTGACGTTGATCCCATCATCCACCGAGCGCCGTCTTAGCCATATTAACCCAATATGCCTGAAGGAGTGACAAAGGATTCTTTACTTTAACACACCCTATCCATGTGCCCATTGCCCTATATATCCTGCTTTCGTTTTTCTGTCAATAGTTTGTCGCACGTATCAACGTTCCCCTCTATGTATTGTCACATGTCACATGGCTTCCTCTAGTTGTAAGTATTGTATTGTCACGTGGTTTGACTTGAAAATCCGGGTTCGCTTGCATTGTTCGAAGTCGACCAAAGCCATTGGCCAAATCGCGTCTGAATACCACCTCTTCTTCCTGATCCCGACAAGCCCTGCTTTTTTGGTTTACATAAAAATGACTTCGTTGTGAAAGGCATATTCTTAACCGGTTTGTTCCGTTAACGTGGAAACATTTCTTTGAAAAGGTACACATATCAGGTTTCTTAAAAACAGTGATCCCTGAAATGTTAGCTTCCCCCTGCTGTGCTGTCTGCAAAATAATATGGTACTGCTGGTAGTGGAATGTGTGGGCTACTGTGATCCAGTACTTGCGAAATGTATCTATTCTCTCTAGCTCTCTCTTTTTTCTTTCTCTTTCTATATCTCTCCCTTTCTCTCTCTTTCTCTTGTTCTCATTATGTGTGTGTGTGTGTGTGTGTGTGTGTGTGTGTGTGTGTGTGTGTGTGTGCAAACGCGTGTGTCTGGGTCAATAGAATATTTCTGCACTTTAGAATGAGAGATTAGGTGCGTACCTGGAAATTGGTGTTGACTTTAGTCCTCTGCGTGTTCATTTCTCTAGGTTATATGCACTTTCCCAATTTCTTTATCAGCTTCTTAGTCGTTTCACAGAGATGTGTGTGCGCGCGTGTGTGTGTGTGTGTGTGTGTGTGTGTGGTGTGTGTGTGGTGTGTGTGTAGTGTATGTGTTTGTATAGGGTGTGTGTGTATGTGTGTGTATGTGTGTGTGTGTTTAAAATGGAGCGTGGGGGGGGGGGGGGAAATTACAATTTCCACGAAGCAAATTCTTCTTACTCATCACACTTGACTATAAGGGGTAATTCTTCCTGTCGATCGTGCGGGCGCACACTTTTACACACAAGCGCAAATCCGTTTCACTGACGTAATTTTTTTGTTCTCGTACAAAGAGAATTTGCTTGCTCAACTGAAAATGGTGTATGTCTCTCCCTCCCTCTCTCTCTCTCTCTCTCTCTCTCTCTCTATATATATATATATATATATATATATATATATATATATATATATATATATATATATATATATGTGTGTGTGTGTGTGTATGCTATGAATGTGTTTGCTGAGCAATACCACATACCACCATAACTGTGTATGTGTGTGTAGTGTGGTAGTGTGAGTGCTGTTACACAGAAAAGCCGTAGTAATACGAATACCAAGGGACCAAAGATCAAGCGTTCGTTAAAAAAAAATTCGTGTGTATATGTGTGTGTGTGTCTTTTCATAATATCTGCGTGTGCCTCGGTGTGTGTTTGTGTGTGTCTGTTTGTGTGTCTGTGTGTGTGTTTGTGGATTCGTGTTTGTTTGTGTCTGTGTGTGTTTGTGTCTGTGTGCGTCTGTGTGTGTGTTTGTAGGTATCAGTTTGCGCGGCTGTTGTATGTGTGTGTATGTGTGTGTGTGTATGTGTGTCTGTATGTGTCTAAATGGTTGAGTAAATGTGTATGTATGCAAGTCTGTCTGTCTGTCTGTCTGTCTGTCTGTCTGTCTGTCTGTCTGTCTGTCTGTTGTTTGTTTGTTGGTGTCTGTCCTGTCTGTTGGTTGTCTGTCTGGTTGGTGTCTGTCTGTCTGTCTGTCTGGATCTGTCTGTCTGTCTGTCTGTGTAGTGTGAGATAGTGTGGTGGGTGAGTGGGTGGGTAGGTGGATAGATGGGTGGGTGGGTGTGTGTGTGTGTATGTGTGTGGCTGAGAGTATTTATGTGTGTATGTGGGTGCATATGTGTGTGTAATTGAGAGAGTGGGTTTGCGTGTGTATATGGGTGTGGGTGTGCGCGCGCAAGCGTGCACGTGCAATATACCACCTGTGCTTTTGTATTTCTGAGTAATATTCACAATATGCATATTATTATATTAACATAACATGGTATATTGATAAACTACAACTGCTGTGTGAAAGATGGGTGTTTGAGAGTGCGGAATGTAAGACGGACCTGCGTGCCCAATTTGTGACCCTTGAAAATAAAGTTCGTTCGTTCTTTCGTTCTTATTTATATTCTTTCAATTGATCCTATTCAAAATTTAATTAGGACCAGTCATGTTGAATTGTCACCCCAAACACACTTTAAATTATAATTAACATGGGATTTCAAATTACACAAACTCTTAAGTGCAAGTTCCCAGGGCCCGCCAACATCTTCAGCAAATTAGCTGGGTTTATTGGCCTCTCTTGGAAGCTTATCTCTGCTTACTGTGTGACAAAGCCAAAATGCTTTACGTATCTATGATATTAAGGAGCCTTTACGGCGCATACGGTTTCATTAATTCAATATCACAGGATTTTGAATGCGGTTATTGAAGACGTACAGATGTGAAATTGGAAACAACAATATACAGATGTGGATAATAGGGTGAAATGATGCGAATGTATGAATGAAAGATTGGATGAGGCAGACATTATTCTCTAAAAAATTTTATCACCTTCATTATCATCATCCTAGTTTTGAGATTTGTATTCTCTTCATCATCATCATTATCATTGTAAGGTAATTTCTAGCTTGCGGCTAATTTATTCTTTTTATTCTTTTTTTTCTGCTGCTACAACAACTAATAATTATACTCACTATAGTTAAACAGGGCGTTTTCCGGTAGGAACCGTACGTACGAAGTACGTACGGAGCACTTTTTTTTAAGGAACCAGCTTTTTCAATGCTTCTAGAAAAGACATATTGGTGAGTACCGGCACCTTTTTAGGACACCTTTAGCTGAGTACCGGCACCTTTTAAAGACACCTTTTGGTGAGTTCTGTCACCTTTTTTAGGCACTTTATAGTGAGTTCAGACACCTTTTTTATACACTTTATAGTGAGTACCGGCACCTTTTTTCAGGAAATAAATAGCCAGAAAGTAAATAATATTAGTCTATGGTGTTGATTTTTCTTGCACAGCTAAATCAATAATAACGCATGTAATAACTTGTAGGGGCAGCTTTCTTTAACTTGGGTCGGTCCTGCTAGTCACACTCAACATCGCCATAGGCTGTAAGTCCCATTCCTCCTCAGGCATAATATAACACTATCTGAAAGACTATTGAAAGACGGAAAGGTGCCAGCAACATTATAAAGCAAACTTATTGTGAAAGGAATTGTACAAATCGCGTATTCGGACTAGCTTTGGACATGAGTTAATTTTTTACGTTTTAATAACCACAATAGAAGAGTTAAAGACACATAGGGTTTCCGAACTTCAAAGATAATAAAAACATATCAACCATGGTAGAAGGATTCTACTGCAGCTACAGCAGACACGTAAGTACGAGAGGGAAGAAACCCTACACCCACAACCGCAGCGGGACCTGAAACCGCAGACATACAACCCAGTGGGTGCCCATCCATCAGGGTTGTTTTAATTCACTTTACACACCGGGTAAGAGAGTACGCTAACATCTCGTCTTCATTCTTCCATTCCAGCTCCAGTTTTAGTATAAGCTTCGAGTTCACAAAAGGATTTCATTGTGGCTCCTGCCCTCCTAGAGTGTATTGTATAATGTTTGTTTGTTGACGCTTTTGTTCTTTCTAGTAAGTCAATTGTCGGCGTCTGTGGCTTAGGCGTTACGAACGCGCTTTGTAATGATGGGGTGCTGGGTTCGATCCCAGGTGCGGGCCTTGCGCCTTGAGTTGGTTTCAACAGTGGTATCGAGAAGTCGACCGTCCAGAAAGCAATGGAAAACTACTGGACGTAAACTTGCCTAGGAAAACCACCACTGCCAAAAAATGCCGGAGTTGGTTCTGCAACGTCCTGTTAATGATACGCAAATAACTTAAAGTAAGTCAAATAAAGTTGGGGCACTTTTCCAGCCAGTGCTCTTTGGGTTTATGATGTTAGTCATCAATGATCAACCAGGTGCCGTCTCCACAATGTAGGTTGGCTGCAATGGATCTTTAACACCCTCTGTCTCTTGTCTTTTTTTGTTCGTCTTTCTCTTGATATTGTCCTTCCACTTGTGTCAATGTCTAATCTTGCTCTCTTTCTCTTGACAAAAATTCTCTTTTCATTGGCAGTCTTTACATACGCTGCGTATTTGATTGTTTTTGTTTCCATAAAATACGACCTAATCTTTTGTTTATCTACCGTTACAGAAACTGTGTTTGATTGTTTAGCTGCATTTCCATTGTCCATATTATGCACTCTGTGTGAAAATCTGGAACAGTGCTGACTAATTCATGGAAAAGAACAGTCTACCTTCTCATCCCGAAGAAAGGAAATCTTGAATAATGTAGCGACTATCGAACCATAGCTTTGATGAGCCATACCACCACAAAATTCTTCTGCAAATCATCTTGAAGAAGATTAAAAAAAAAAAAAAAAAGACTTTGAATTTAAAGAGGCACAGCTAGGTTTTTAGACACAGTAGAGGTATTAGTTAGTTGCGTATCCTTAACAGGACGTTGCAGAACCAACCACAAGGGTCTGTTGTGTTGTTTTTCTAGGCAAATTTACGTCCAGTAGTTTGCCAATGTCTCTGGACGGTCGGCTTTCTTGATACCACTGTGGAAACCAACCCAAGGCGAATGGCCCGCAGCTGCGATCTAACCCGGCATCTCCGCATTACGAGGCGTTCGCATCGACTTAGCCACAGAGCCCACAGTAGAGGTATACGGGATCATATTTTCAGCATTCGAATCATTCTTGAGAAAAGCAGAGAATATAAGAAAGATCTTCATACAATCTCCATAGTTTACTACAAGGCTTTCGACAGT
Organism: Candidula unifasciata; assembly: GCA_905116865.2. Taxonomy (NCBI): domain Eukaryota; kingdom Metazoa; phylum Mollusca; class Gastropoda; order Stylommatophora; family Geomitridae; genus Candidula; species Candidula unifasciata. The sequence goes on along the minus strand of CAJHNH020002263.1, from coordinate 79,843 downwards.
GTTCATCATCAGAAGCTGTGGCTTGTACTGAGATGTGTGGGATTCCCAACACATTTAGTACATCTAATGGAATCTCTTCACCATGAACAACAAGAAGCAGTCAGAGTAGCTGGTGAAACATCGGATTGGTTTGAGTTGCAAAGAGTTGTAAGACAGGACTGAATTATATCTCCCTCCCTTTTAAATGTATGTGTGTATATATATATATATATATATATATATATATATATATATATATATATATATATATATATATATATATATATATATATATATGTGTGTGTGTGTGTGTGTGTGTTGCAAATGTTATGAGATATGCACTTAGTGACGAGGCCTTTGACAGCCTCGATCCACTCAAAACTGAAGGTAGATCTATCATAGAACTGAGATATGTAGACGACACATGGTAATATACACAAAGTAATAGTGATAAAATTGAGAAAGATTTTGCGTGGGGATTTGGGGGGGGGGGGGGGGGGTAGTAGATTTCAAAAATTGCTTGTAAATACTCGTATTTTAGAAGGCAATGTATTTCTGCAAGACATATAAATTGTTTAGGCCTCTGCGAATTGGGAGGCCCCAAGCTGCAGTTTAGTTAGCTTATACCTAAATTCGGCATTGGCCGCAGTGTGTGGCTGATAGAGGGAATAGTTATGACAATACCGCTGCGGTTGAACTTAGCAGCAAGATTTTCGGATCGGAAGTCAAGTGTTTAGTTACTGGTGGTATAGACTGGCGATAAATGAGTTCAGTATAAGAGGTGTCTTTGTGATCGTTGGAAAGGACTTATGAAGACGATGGGAAACTATCAGCTCCAATACATTAGCATTAAAAACGAGTGTGTGTGCGTATGTGTGTGCGTATATGTGTGCGTATGTGTGTGTAAGTATGTGTATAAGTGCGTGTGTGCGTGCGTGTGTGCGTGAGTGTGTGCGTGTGAGTGTGCGTGCGTATGTCTGTGTGTGTGTGTGTTAGAAAAAGAAATTTTAAAAAGTGGAATAATAGATATTTAGTTTTCTCTGAATACAGATAATGCTAACAGTCACACATGCTAGGCGAAAGGCAACATACGATAAGTAACTAATCATGCAGGATGCATTTTTCTGTTGGATGCAGAATGAATAAACATGAACTGGCTGTTGTGTTTTCATTTGTTCAGTAAAGTTGTTTGATCATTATGTGTTTGAATGTCTGTCTATCGCTGTGCCCGTTTCTGTATTCTTATAATCATCATTATGATAATCATTTGCTTCCACTGTTGTCGTGAAGTACCTTGGGGATTGGGGGAGAGAGAGAGAGAGAGAGAGAGAGAGAGAGAGGGGGGGCTGGGGCAGGTGTTTGCTCCTCAGGCTCAGTGAGTAGCAGTGGTAGCTGTCAATCTTTATGGATGTAGAATGTCTTTAATGTCATTAGTCCATATTTTCCTTTGTCAACCATCTTGTGTTTTTATGCCTGATATGTGATTATTTAGCATATTCCTGGTTGTTGTTTTTTTTTTTTTTCATCTTACTATATTATATTTAATAAACAAAAATTTGTTTAATAGATTTTCCAAAGTTGTTATGCATTGCACACAGCAGATTTAATGCTCAAACGTCGCTTGTGAAAGTACATCGTTGTTTTAGAGAAACAAACAGGTTCCAAGCCACTAGAGAATACTGTAACATCAAACGCCCGCCAATTAAATTTTACATGAGACCATAATTCCACGGAGTGCAGTCTGCTGTTTTCTATCCATTATTTTGTTCTAGCGACGTCGAAGAAGCTGTTGTCTGTTTCTTTTATTTTATTAAGTGATGAAGTAATCTTATCCAGGGCACTGTTAGCATTGCGAAATTATATGAATGTTGCACAAGTTTGGGATCTTGAAAAATGGAGGGTTACAGAAACAGTTTTCCCTATCTCCGACACACAGTATTCTAACACTATTCTTTATTTACACATTTTACACACAGAACAGCAAAATGCCAATACCCACGTGCTCTTTTTAATACGTCTTGTATCAAGACTCACCCACACTAAACCACAGGTTACATGTAACTAGCTATAGTAATGCGTCGTTTAGTTTCGTTTATTTTGCTTTACATTTTCATCCGTAACTATTAGGAGTTATTAGAGAGATGCTAGTCTTTGACCAGACATAGTTTTGACCCGCATACGATAAATCGATTTTGGGGGGGGGGGGGGGGGGGCGGGGCGGGGGGGGGGGGGGAACACGCTGTGAATTATCGTTAAGTAAGTTCGTAAATATCTTCTTACTTAGCCAGATTAAGGCAATCTGTGGTGTATTTTTGAATTGTGATTTAATTTTTTTATAAGTATGGGAAATTTCACAAATATTGGCTGAGCGCAAATGTTAAAAAAAATTGTTTTTAGTGGCATCACTAGTTTTTGCTTTAAATCTAATATGTTTGCACTAGAAGACCGTTTGTCCGGCTTTATAATTAACTTAAAATAATTATTAAATTAGCTAAGGGTATTTTAATCATTTAAAAAAAAAACCACAACCACTGTATCATTTTTTCATGCATCTGTCATTATTTAGAACCCTGCGTATTTTCTGTTGGAGATATTTTTTTCCTGATCACCCCCAGATCCTAATAATTAATTTCGGCCATCATTGCGCATTTTCTAAGATGATTCTTTAGTAATTAATTTCATATACTTAGTAAATTAATAATGCTAAGTGAGCTAATTTTTAAACATCTACAACTCTTGTAGCATTTTCTTAATGCGTCTGTTATTACTTAGAATACACGGAATTTATACAACCGTGAATGTATAAGGTTTTTACTGAAAAAAAGGCAGTTGGCTGCCGTTTTTATATGGTAATTAGGTCACGTTAACTGACATTGGCCTATTGATATGATCTTTATGTTCGCGTTACCGGGACACACAGTATGATATGTATTAAGCCAGGCTCGTTGGCAGACAACTGTAAATGTATAAGGTTTTTGATGAAAAATAATCAGCCTGTGGCCATTCTCGTATGTTAAATATGCGTATATTGTAGTGTATGTATTTGAGACATGCATAAACAGTTAGGTCCTACTGTCCCGATTCCAGCTGTATATGGTTGCTAACGGATTCGTTCAGAAACAAAAAAGTTAAGGCTGTAAAATGCAAACATTGAGTCATTTCATCTTACTGGGTCGCAGCCGGGAATCCATGTTTTGTCGCTTTCTACTATAATTTGTCTATGGTGGTATCCGCTACTAAAACGTTAATATCTTACCTTATAATCGACTTACAGGCTTAAATGAGGTACCATTGGATTTGTAATTTTGATCTCTATCTAGCTGTCATGGTTTCGTAAGTAAAAAAAAAAAATATAAAACTTTACTAGCATTCCTGATGTAACCCTTTTGTGGTTTTCCCAAGTATTAGTTAGCTGCGAATCCTTAACAGGACGTTGCAGAACCAAACCCAGCATTTGTTGGCTGTTGAGGTTTTTCTAGGCAAATTTACTTCGAGTAGTTTGCCATTGCTTTCTGGACGATCGGCTTCATGATACCACTGTCGAAACCAACGCAAGGCGCAGAGCTCGCAGCTGGAATCGAACCTGGCACCCCGGCATTACAAATTCACCTAGTATAACTGTGCTGTGCTATTTAACTATACAGTTGAATGGGTTTCTTAGATTTGCATCTGTTTGATTTTCATAGTTGAGCTGTTGAACATACAAACTGTGATCCTGGAGGGGACAAACTTTAAAACAAAAAATTTCATCTTGAAATGTTTGTTACTCTTACTAGTAGTCGGCTCTGTGGCTAAGTCGATGCAAACGATTAGTTCCATCCCAGCTGCGGGCCATGCGCCTTGCGTTGGTTTCGATAGTGGTATCAGGGGCCGACCGTCCAGGGGTAAATACACATTTACTGGACGTAAATTTGCCTAGAGAAACCACACAACAGCCAGGGGCTGCTGAGGTTGGTTCTGCAACGTCCTGTAAAGGATACGCAACTAACTTAAAATTAGTAATAATGTTACTGCTTTCAACATTGCCCTGGCCCCTTTTACTTCTCTGAGATCTTTCTGATATACGTTTAAGGCATTGTAGACAGTGAAACTCTTGGTATTTTTATATAAATCAGTTTGGGTAGCGATTGCAGCCAAAGACGTTCAGATCAGAAAGCAAGTGTTTAGCTACTGGTTGTACAGGCTGGCGATGAACACTGTATGAGAGGTTTCTTTATGATGATTGAAATTGGCTTAAGAAGTAGATGCAGAGCTGTCTGCCTGTTATACATTAGTAGTTAAAAGCTAATGATCCCAGTATGATCCTACACAGTATTTAAAAGTAAAAATAAAGGACCCTTTTCCACACCTTTATTCTTATAGGGCATATAGGGCTAGACCTATATTTTTATAGACCAATCGGCACAAGATGGGTGATGTGGTCAGCATCACGCCGGCCGCTTTTACTTCCCGGGACTGCACCCGGTACTGACTCAAGGCTGGGTCGACCTGGGAGCCAAGGTTATTTTTGAAAAAGTCCGGCTCACTGATCACAAGAAGTACACATAAAACAGATAATAATGACGGGGAAATAAAAATAAACAAACAAATAGGAAATCTGCTTCATTGATGTAATTGTTACCGTAGTATACACCTGATGGAATACAGTGAAACATGCCAGGAAATAAATAAATAGAAGTAGCCAAGAATATTTTCAGCGTGTAGAAATTTATTGACATACGCTGAGCAAACAACACAGAAATAAAGGTCATATAGTGTCTGGTAGTCTGGTAGTCTTAGTTTCAGCTTCATAGCAAACGGGTCGCCCCATCTTTGCTCCGCTCCTGTGCCAGCGAAAAACACCCAGAATGTTTATCACAGTCCCTTGTGGAAAGATTGACAGACTGCTGTCTCAGCATATCTAGCATACACTCGCATTAACGCATATGGTAGCCATCCGAAGTGCTAACACAAACAGTCCAGCATTAGAAATGCAGTTCATCATTGATGATAGCAGAACTTGTTGCCAACAGATCAGCAGTTGCCCGCGTGATCAATTTTAATACGGGTCCCGCCAGCATTGCACGACCGGCATCGCGCCATTTTCTGAATCTACAATTCACACCACCACGTTGGTCACAGTCGAAAAAACATTCCAAATGCAATCCGCAGCTCACAGGGTCACGCCATGCATTCAACTCAGAAGCTGGGCGACGAAACTATATACAGTCTACAAATGGAGCAAAAATACTTCGGCCACCGTCCGGCAGAAGCAAAAAAATTTGCCTCCGCTCCGAACAGCGCCGCTGTCTAGCGTCCATTTTAACCGGTCATATAGTGTGCACACTTGCACTGTCATATGGTGACAAATATGCACAATAAACAAGCAATTAAAAAGCCTGAGTCTTTAGAGATGCATATACAGAGGAATCGGCTGTTTGTGACTGACACACAAACAGTCAAAAAGATATTATTCTTCTTTTTGTTTTTTCGTTCGGTTTCATTTGCTCAGGTCAGACCATCAGGTGGGTTGTCTCTATGAACTTGCATGTCAGTAGCAGGTCCTTCATGGTTCCCCATAGCTTGTTCAGCACACTTTGCTCTTGAGGCCAGGTGTCTTTTCGAAGTTGTAGGTAGAGTTGGCAGGTGTGCAGAATGTGCTCAGGTGTTTATGGTCCTGTTTGACAGGTACACTGTGGGTACTGTAGTCTTTATTTTATGCATGTGGTAGTTGAGCCTACAGTGTCCTGTTCGTAGACGGACAATTGTTGTATGTTGCTTTCTGTTGAGTCTGCTGATGAGGTCTTGTGGATGTTTACTGTTAGTTTGTTGTTTGTTCTCTGCACAGTTCCTTGTATTTTCCTTTGGATTAAAAAAAAAATTTGGGGCAGGGGGAGTCGGAGAGATGCAGACAGACAGACAGTCAGTCAGACAGACATACAGACAGACAGACAGACAGACAGACAGACAGACAGACAGACAGACAGACAGACAGACAGACAGACAGACAGACAGACAGACAGACAGACAGACAGACAGACAGACAGACAGACAGACAGACAGACAGACAGACAGACAGACAGACAGACAGACAGACAGACATAAAATGAGACAAATGATATGTATACTGTGGCTAAAATACTGTGTACTTATAAAAACTTACTGGAGGGAAGAGTTAAAGGCATGCTAGCAAGAGGTAGACAGTGATATATGTAGAAAGACAACGTTAAAATATGATGGAATAACAGTATGAGAGAGTGATCAACTCGAATGAAACGAGAGAGAGGTGAATATCTTTTGCAGCCAACCTTCGTTTTGGAGACAGCACTTGATTGACTGACACAATAATAGATCCGGCATGCATTTACAGATTTTGAATGCCTACATGAAACAGTCTCGCTTCTAGACAGATTCCACGTGTTGCAAATTTATTCCGGTGTCGCCCACGCCACTTTCGGAAAAAGTGGATCTATATAATCAATTGAATCATTGTAGGAGGTTGTGAAGTGATGGGAGGGACTGGATTTCATTTCTCCCTTTTTTGAGACTGTCAGTTTTGTGAGTTCTTTATTATTTCGCACTAATTTTTTTTTTTTTTACCTCTTTATTTCTGCGGGGAAAATAAAAGGCAAAAATAGTTTAATAGTGTGTGTCTTTCTCATGCGTCTTTTTATCGTGTGTTCTCATTCCAGCATACGGATTCAACGAATATACATCTTTGTTATTTGTTATTTGACTTAATCATCCCGAAATGGACAGCGCCGGGGAATAAAGTTAGCTATACAACATTTTCATAAGATTCCATGATCAAGACTGTGTTCTTGTCTTGGTTACGCCAGCTTGCCAAGCCAGCTTCTTCTCCTTCTTTTCTCTACTGCTGGAATACCTCACAGCGACAGGGCAGGAAAAGATCTCTGTTCGCTTCGAATATAGAACGTTTCAGTGTCTCGGCCTGCGTGGTCGACCTCTGGCTCTCTTACCGCTGTGTCTATAAAACAGTGCTCTCTGTGGTGCCCTGTCTGATGCCAATCTTGTTACATGGCCAAACCATTTGACTTGTTGTCTACCGATAAAGTTGAGTATTGGTTCTGTGCCGACTCTCCTCTTGATATCATCGTTCCCAATTCTATCTGTCCTTATAACCTAGCATAGTACGTAAACATTTTATTTCTGCCGTGACGATTTTCCTTCTGTCTTCTGAAGGTTGTGTCAAAGTTAGACATTGATAGTTTTGCGTCTTTGATTCTTTATTAATTCTTCCGTCTTCTGAAAAAAAAAATGCTTTACAGATATGTAAGATCCTTCGTGTCCTTTAACTCGTGGTCATCAGTTTTTATATTGGTGGTCCTTCCTTTTCTGGAGAATGTCATCACTTCTGTTTTGCCTACGTTGATCTTCTTATTATAGTTGTCGCATTCTGATTGAAGTCGATTGATATGTTCTTGTAGTTATACTGCTGTGATTGCCTGGTCATCGGCGAAAAGCAATTCTTTTAGTGATTCTCCGATGTTGTCACCCTCGCTTATATAGGCTGATTTGAAAATTTGGTCGACGAATTTGATGAACAGTGGTGGTGATAGAACACACCTCTGTTTCATTTTAGATCTAATGTAGAACTTTTCTGACATTTCTGTATTTTTTCTAACTGCGCATTGACTGTTAATCCAAACCAACAATATACATTAATACATTCTTTGTCTTTCCCTAAACTCTTCGCTTTTCTTTACTCTTTCTCCGTCCTTTCCAAGTTGTTACTAAGTATTTATGTTTAAACTACGTATATACATTTTGATACATAAGTTTAAGGAAACAAGCATGCAGACACTGCGGTTGCTATTGCTCGTTCCGTACTGGACAGAAGTGATTTTATCAGTGTCACGCGCAGCACTTACCGCGAAGAATATTGCTGAATTAGTATGATCCCCTCTCCCTCCCCCTCCAACCCACTCCCACCCCCACCCCCACCCCCACCCCCAATTAACATTGACGGACAGGGGGATGCGACCTAGGACTGTAGGTAATGAACATTTTGCCGGGTATCTTTGATTAATCAACACAGAACTGTTGTCATCAGTTGTTTTACGCTTGTAGAGCCTCTGAGAAGGAGATTGGAGCAGTTATGTATCTTTCGGGAGTGCTGTGGTTATTTCCCTCTCCAATCCCTGCTTAGTATCAATGGGTGCCTAAATGGTAAAATGGTGAAGCTGTTGGACTCGCCTTCTAAAAGTCGTAGTTTATTTGCACGGTCTGCGTCGTTTGGCTCACTGGAACAATTTTTCTTTGGAGATCGGTGCCAAGATAGGTACTTGGTGTCTTCTGCAACGTTCTCTGTAGCGATGAGAGACCGATATACTTGGGAGGGATTAAATCAGGTGCAATGAAGTGCATTTTGTTTTTAACTTGACTAAGTATTAAAGTTCACCCGCGTCCGTAAAATATTCGAGACGTTCAGCGATTACTCTATTTGTAAATATTAGTAAGGGCGTCTGCGGCTTAAGCGTTGCGAACGCACTTCGTATTTTATGATGCTGGGTTCGATCCAAGCTGGTTATGCTAGGAATGCGATTACTGTTTTACGTCAAGTACACCACCAGACCGGTTTTACCATGCCATAAAATGTCCTCTATTCGTCCCAGGCGCCAGTCAATGAATGTTTGCATGGTTTGTTGGTTTTACCTTTGGTCGCCTCTTACGACATGCCTGGTAGTTACTATTCTTTGCTTTCCAAGAAGGTTCTGGCAACACACTGGCCACATCACTTTCTCAGTCCCTCAAAACTGCCCATCTTGAGAACCAGCATAAAGTTGTATTCGACATAAAACAGTATTCCTGGTATAACCATAAACGTTCCATCTTCGACAGTAGACGAAATTACAGAAGATCAGGTATATCTAGCCATCCTACCTGCTCCTGTTATAACCTGTTTTTTTGTTTTTGTTTTCTGGTGGTAAGCAGCGGTACACACTACACAGTAGCGCAACTCCACCTCCACTCACCCCCCCCCCCCCCCTCTCCCTTTTTTTTTTCACCCTCAACCAAAAAGAAACCGTTATTGGTTTGAAAGCTACTGTAATAGACACTCTTGTGTTGAGAGCCGACACCTTTTTAGACACATTTTGGTGAGGATCGGCACTTTTTTATGTGTCGTAATATAACTATCTCAATGACAGTTGCTGCCGACACCCGCCAAGCTTTGTTTTATAGTTAACACTTAAACATTGACATCCCCAGACAAACAAGAGGGAGTGATGGCACGAGTGCGTGCAGACCCCTGACGTTAGGACGGCCTTATTGCCAGCTGGGGTAATGAATCTGCCCCTGTCGGTGCTAGTAAATCTGGGCGGAAAACGTTCGAGTTTGTCTCACGACAATCTATGTTGCTTAAAAACAAAAATAACTAGAAATTTATTTATTAAAAAAAAAAAACATTTCGTTGCTAAATATCTGTTTTGTGTTTGTGTGGATGGCTTAATGCAAAGAAAGCCAGTTGATATAAAAATGCAATGCAATTAATTTAGGGGGTGGGTGAGGTTGGGGAGTACAATGCCTGTATGGTTTTAGGGCCTAATTCTAGGACAGAACAGACCAGGCTCACAGATCCTATAAGCATGTCGTACAATGCGACTAATTAGGAGTGTTTCCTTTGAAGTAGAAGTACGTCTGCCTGAAAGGCGGGAAACGAACACACAAACTGGATACAAATACTCAGACTGTAAAAAGGATCTGCACATAAAAAATGTAGGGAAAAGAAAAACCAAAGTCTACAAGTTGGCGAACAACCAGAACTTTCCGCCAGAATTTAAAACCACTGAACTGGAAGAAGAAGTAGAATTATTCGGAGTAAAATAGATACGGCTGCTGAAGTAGCAAGCATTTTAGTGGGGATATTAATTAGATAAGGTAAAAGGTCAGCCTAGAACTGTGTTATGGCACTGTCCTTATCTGCATGCCAGTAGAGTGATTATGTGTAGATATTCCCACCAAGACACATGTTTTGTTTTCAATTCTTGATTTCCTTGATGGCCGATCTTTAAATGGTCGCCAGGATCTTTTCGGAGTAATGAACGCAGCCAGTTTGGTATGGACGAAATCATGAATTTAGTAAAAAGATATCTGTCGACTCCTTTTACGTTTGAAAGCATGGGAAAATTGTACATATTAGTCAAGCTACCCCAGTGGCTCTGAGACTCTCCGACTGGCTGACTTTTAACCTCACCAGAACCATGCAATCAGTGATAAACACCAGGTAACACGAAGTGCTCCTTTTCGGACGTGAATCGCACGAGCGCATTTCCCGGAAGCTCCGTTCAACCTATAGTTTATATTTAGGGCCCCCAGACAACATTTTTTTAAATTTTTGTTGAAGTTTATTTATCTGCAAACAGTCTCTATACAAAGTGTGTGTGTAACATGTATTGTGCGTCTTATATATATACAGGCGTCTGCGGGATACGTGTATTTGTGCAGTATATATACAGAGCGTTGCTTCGTGTTAGTATTAATGTTGCATGTTTGTGCGTGACTTTGCGAACACATAAACAATATAAAACGGAGGGGAGACAAAAACATAGGAGACGAACGAGGGGGGCAGGATGGAGAAGCAGCAGGAAAATCAGATCTACTCAGTATACATCACCCTTTCGGCTATCATTTAACATTTTGAAAATTATTTTAAAATCGGTGATAGTGCAAACCAAATTATTATGCGACACATCTAATATTTTCATAGGAAACAACAGCTGCGGTGGGGCTATGAAACAATAAAACAATCTCGTCCCATAGTGGGGGCAAATGTAACGTTTTATGGCTCTGAGAATCTATTCTGCTAGATAATTTTTAGGAAAATTCTGTCGACATTAGCCAATCTAAAATCTGCTTGATGCTACCGAGTTCCATAAAGTGTTAAATACAGCGCAACAAGTTAATGGTAATCCAACAGTAGATGTTACAGTGGGTCATGGTGCGCTTCTCTTCGATTCCAAGACAGTTTTCAAGTGTTGCCACCCATATTGAGAGTAAATGTCGTTGAGAGAGTTCTCTTCACTCCCTTTCATAATGTTTGTTTCTTTTCATGTTGTGTTTTCTTGTGCTTCTCTATCTGCTTCTCCCCTCACTCCTGTTGCTAATCCTTCCGCTTCTCCTCCTTCCTCTCCTCCTCCCCCTTCCCCCCGTTTCTAAGACTTAGAATTCCCAACAGAAAGCTAATTTTGCTTGGTGTATCTTCTAAGTGTTCTCTATATATTTCTTTTGCCTTTTCCGGATATTTACTTTGAATGATCATCAAACGCTTTCATTATTTGTTTATTTATTTGTTTATTTGGTGTTATCTCATACTTTGGCTTTTTCTTACATTTTTACTTTTTTTCAATACGATCTTCTATTTGACTTATAATTTTAGTACCCCTGAAGAATAAAATATGCAGTAACTGAGCAGTAACTGATAAACGTGAAGAGAGTGTTTGGATATCCGTTCACAAGTTTAGCGATACGTGGTGATCGCTTTGATAGCCTATTCCTCACTCAATGAAAAATAGGCAACTCACGTGAGACTTTTGCTAGAGATGACCACCTGAGAGTAAAACTCTTGTACAGCTCATACAATTTGATGTTCTGAAAAGTTCCCCTTACTTAATTTAGTCAAGTGACCGTAAGCATGCTGACTGTTTGCTTTGAATCCGTGTCTATTTTTCATGTACTGCAAATGAGGCAAAATGAAATCTAGATGTTTCTTTACAGTTATAATTAGGAAAAACTCACAAGGACAGGATTATTAACAGTCTGCACGCCACATGTCAACAACTCACAAGGACAATGATTATTAACAGTCTACAAGCCACATGTCAACAACTCACAAGGACAATGATTATTAACATTCTGCATGCCACATGTCAACAACTCACAAGGACATTGATTATTAACAGTCTGCACGCCACATGTCAACAACTCACAAGGACAATGATTATTAACAGTCTACAAGCCACATGTCAACAACTCACAAGGACAATGATTATTAACAGTCTGCATGCCACATGTCAACAACTCACACAGAAGTTTTACCGAGTTACAGATTTTTGACGTTCGGCCGTACTTCTGGAACGGACTATATAAAATGCACACAAAGTAAGTAAAGTATAGAACCCTTATCTACGCCTCTAGGCGTGAAGGGCATATAGGGCTAGGTCTGTATTGTATTGACCAATCGGCACAAGATGAGTGATGTGGTCGGCATCATGCTGGCCGCCTTTACTTAGCGGGAGTGCACCCGGTACCCACTCAAGGCTGGGTCGACCTGGGAGTCAAGGTCATTTGTGAAAAAAAATTTCCGACTTTACCAGGGAGTAAACCCATGACCTTGCGATCCGCAGGCGAGCGTCTAATCGCTCTGCCACAACGACCCAAAAAGTGCACAAAACAATCCTTTCATATGTATCTCTTTCTTTCCTATTTTCGTCTAACTCATTTACGTCCATACAGAACTGCAGATTACACCTGGCTTTTGTAACTGCCATGGGTGCCCTGAATAAATCTTTTTTGGAGGTTGAACGGATTTCTGGAATCTACCTGGTTGGTTTACCATCCTGAGTGACATTTTTTAAGATCTCAGTATGGTATGGTACAATTTTTAAGTATTTCGGAAGGGACAAACCGATAGATTTCTCCCCCAACACTTCGATGATGTACTAGAACAACAGAAGAGTATTATTATTATTATTATTATTATTATTATTATTATTATTATTATTATTATTATTATTATTATTGCAACTTAAAAAAGGTTTCTGCATTTGAAGCCTCATCTGCCCCCGAAAATGGATCAAAGTGTAATAGCTAAGATCTAATTCCTTTTCCATACCTAATTTTGCGTGAACTTCCTTGCATCTTTCACGACTAGCGGAAGAGAGGGAGAGAGAGCGCGTGAGAGAGAGGGATGAGAGAGCGCGCGAGCGAGAGAGTTAGAGAGAGAGCGAGAGAGAGAGTGGGAAAGAGAGCGAGAGAGATAGATAGATAGTGGGAGAGAGAGCGAGAGAGAGAGAGAGAGTGGGAGAGAGAGAGCGAGAGAGATAGAGAGAGAGCGAGAGAGAGAGTGAGCGAGAGAGAAAGAACCAAAGCTGTATGTCTCACTCGACACTGACAGCGATACAACAAAAAGGGAAGATGGGAAACATGAATGCTAATGTATCTGCTTGCTGTCCTCCTGGTTAACGAGCAAGGCCATATTATATTCAGTCGTCTTTGCAGTTTACGCGAGATTCGATTTCATAAATTTCCCAAAATTACAAATGTCATTATTTGAATTCCATTTCTCAGAATAGGATTATGTTACAAATGTTATTCAATGACATTTTGAATATATACATCCGTGGATAGGATTAGAGCAACAACGCCGGTGAAAACAACACTAGTGTGATTCATAAATCATTATATGGTTTCTAAATCTCTGCATTTAGAGTTTCCTTGAGCAGGGATTAATAATTTTGTCATCATGTGTGGCTTCCTTGGATATAATTTGTAGGACCTGTTTATTTTGTCGTTCAGTTTGTTTCTGGTTGTCGTCCTCATCGTCATATACCAGGACCGGAGAATCAGAGAACTCAATCTGTATATGTCCTTTGTGCATTGTCTATCATTGCCTGTCTACCAACATAACAGTCATCAAGCTGTTTTGTATCTGTAAGTCTTTACTTGTCAGATTTTGAAAATTTTCTTATTTTAATGATTGATTTTTTGTTGGAGAAATATGCGTGTCCACTATTTAAAATACTAGAAAACAAACACCAGAGGGTAAGAAAAATAAAGACACTAAAATTAAATGTCGCCCAGGCCTGATCGAGCGTTAATGTTTATTATTTCTTGGGGCTAGATCAGTGCTTTTCAATGTGGAGCCCACGCATCATGGGGGGGGGGGGTCTGGGGTGGGGGTGGGGGGGGGGGAGAGATTTGATGTTGTTTGGATTAGAGGGAGGGATGGGGAGATTTGATTTTGGGTGGATTGGTGGGGGGGGGGCAATTTGATTGCTAAGGGGAGGTGGTGGGGAGGAAGTATTTCGAAAATGGATTCGTCGGGAGGTTAAATTACAAAAGATGAAATAAGGATATTGGAAAGGTTTAAGTGGGTCATTGCACACACACACACACACACACACACACACACACACACACACATACACACACACACACAGACACACACGCACACACATACACACACAAGTTAGAAAAAAACCTGGGCTGGATCAACCAAGCATAAATCGTGTGCAACAAAATGGTATGGGAAGTAAAAACGACATATCCAGTGCCGACAAATGTATACAAATCTAGGATTATCATCATATATCAGATGCGCATCAAGTCGTAGGATGGGCCTTTTACTTTACTTACTCAAGGGTCAACGACAGTTTGATCATCTGTGATGCCACCGTGGGAGTTGAAATCAATATCCATTAATGCGCTCCTACTGAACCTTTTGATCTGCGCCAAGAATTCTCATCGTCATTTTCCACTTTCTCCAGCTGCGCAAAATAGGTACCGGAAATAGATTACGGCTGCTGCCAAGCCGAGCTGATATGAAAGCTGGCTCAAAGGCCCCAGGACCTGAGGGTTTATGCACCTTGAAGCGGAGCAGGGGGGGGGGGGGTGGGCGCACACCTCCATTCTTAAGGAGTCTATGCTGTTTCTTCCCCCCCCCTTTTTTTCCACCTCATTCACCGTCCAAAACGCTCATGAATGTATAGAGGTTCTTATTGAAAGTTTTATTTATACACACACTATTTCAAATATATTATTTTTATTTTCCATTCAGCACATTATTATATATATTGCGCACTTAAATAAGATTTCGACCTCTTAAGCTATCTCCTTATAAAATTTGAAAGGGGAAAAAGAACAGCCTCCCACCCCCCATGTCGACGCCCTTCTTGGGTTTTTCTATAAAACAACAACTAAGAATCTTTGCGAAAGCAAGTGAACACACAACAAGCGAACGTATCCATTCAGCTTGAGTTTTTTTTTACGAAAATATGCATACTTTACAACAGAAACAAATAAAGCGATTCGACAAAAAATGTCTTGAAAAAGTAATAGTTCAACTTTGAGATACCATCTAAATAGGAAATTAGAAAAGCTATCAATCTTCTCAAAGAAGGAAAGGTGGCAGATACAGATGGTATCACAGCTGAAGACATTAGGGCTAACATAAACACATCAATAGAATTGCTACACAGTAAAGTATTTAGTATTCAGTAAAGTCTGGGAGACCGAAGAAATACCAGCAGACTGGAGAGAAGGATATCTTGTGAAACTGCCCAAAAAAAGGTGATCTACAGGAGTGTGAAAACTATAGAGAAATTATGTTGCTGTCAGTTCCTGAAAAAATTTTGAGTACAATTATTTCGAAATGATTAAAAGATGCTATTGATAATAAGCTAAGAGATGAACAGGCAGGTTTTCGGTCAAACAGATTCTGTTCTGACCAGATAGCGACATTACGTATTATACTAGAGCAAAGCATTGAACTGAACTCATCACTTTACATTGGATTTATAGACTTTGAAAGAGCATTTGACAGTATTGATAGGGAATCTCTCTGGAAATTGATGGGGCACTACGGAATCCCACAGAAAATTATTAACTTAGTAAAGGCAACATATAAAGACATGACATGTCGAGTTCTTCATGAGGAAAAGCTAACAGATACATTTAGGAAAAAAAAAAAAAACACAGGTGTGCGACAGGGATGTCTTTTGTCGCCTCTCATATTGTTACTGGCTATAGACTGAATTATGAAAACAGTAACTGCTAACACCAAGAATGGAATTCAGTGGACCCCTACAAAACAGCTTGATGATCTGAACTTCGCTGATGATATTTCTCTTCTGTCCCATTCACGGAATCAGATGCAAGATTAATTAAATATACCTGATGCGAGATCACAGCAGCTTGGTCTGAAAATCCATACAGGAAAGACAAAGATAATGAGAATAAATCAGGCAAATAGTAATGTGGTTTCTCTTAATGGCACCCCACTCCAAGACGTGGAGTCGTACACCTATTTGGACAGTAATGTAGATAAAGGTGGAGGAACTGAGATATTAAAATAAGAATACAAAAGGCAAAAGAAGCTTTCATAGCATTAGGGAATTTGTGGAGGTCAAGAGAAATTAAAAGAAATACTAAGCTCAAATTTTTTAATTCTAATGTCAAATCAGTACTTTTGTATGAGACAGAAACACGAAGAACAGATTAGGCAAATACTAATAAATTACAGGCTTTCCTTAACTGGTGCCTGCGCAGAATCGAGGGAATTAAATGGTAGGATTGAATAACTAATGTAGAACTTTGGGAAAGAACTAAACAGGCTCCAGTGGACCAAGAGGTGAGGAAAAGACGCTTGCGTTGGATAGGACACACACACACTGAGAAAACAGGAGAACAACATAACTGCTAGAATGTCTTTGCATTGGAACCCATGGGGGCATAGGCATAAAGGAAGGGGGAAAAAACACGGAGAAGAGAGCTGGAGAATGAAGTTAAAAAGATGAGAACATGGGGAGAGCTTCATGTAATGGCGAAGGAAAGAACGACTTTGCGTGAGTTGGTTGAATGCCTATGCTCCATTGGGGAAGGGGGAAAGGGGGGGGGGGGTAGAAAGGCAGAAGAAGAAGACCACAGTAATAGTAGAAGTAGTAGTAACAGTAGCAAAAGTAGTAGTAGTGATAGCAGCAGCAGCAGAAATAGTACTAGTACTAGAAGTTGTTGTTTTTCCTGCTGCTGTTGTTCCAGCAATAGTAGCAACAGCATTTTGTCAAATGTGACCTTCTGTCTTTATACTTCTTTCTATGAGAGCCGGTCAAAATATGTTTGGTTTTTATATATATATTTGTAGTAGTAGCAGTAGTAGTAGTAGTGGTAGCAGTAGTAATACTAATAATCGTTATAGAAGCAGCAGCATTGAAGCCGGAACCATGGGGCTGAGGCACATTCTCTGTCTTTTATCAATGTAAAGAAATATTCATTTAAAGTATTTGTTCATACATTTCGGATTTTCTAATGTATATTATTTGCTTTTTTTCCCACGTTTATGATGAAAATGATGATGATGATAATATGTTTCTGGTTTATTCAACGGATCAACATCATGGCACACGGGTGTAACCCATAAGTGCTCCATTCTACTTCTAACTCAAGCCTGCGTCTGAAGATTCTCAGCGCAGTGTACGAACTCTGTAGCACCGGCAACAGTATCCTGAAATATTTTGGGTAGATTTGTAACTCCAAATTTTTCCTTGGCAGCGTCTTTATGCTACTCTTTTTTATTTTTAACTGCTAACGGAGTTTTTACGTGCGCAACATTACACATGGGCGTTCGGTAATACTACCCAGAGACCATGGGAAATTACTAGAAGGCCACGTAGAAAAAATTCCAGCCCTTATCTGGGCTTGAACCCGGGACCTCTAGCACCATGCCTTGAGACCACGCAGCCCTTTTATGATGAAATGTAAAGTGCTAAACAAATATATTAGTATGCCTGCAATAATATGAAATGTAATAAACAATGATTTTGAAGATAATTTATTTTTATGGTTAAAGTGGGGCTCCCTTAACCTATGTACATAAGTATTTTCTAAAGTATTTAATAGGGGTCACATGGGCTCAATCAGCGTAGCTCCTCCCCATTGTTGAATACATAATTTGTAATTCTGGTTTAGAGTTGGAGGGTTTAGGACCACTTGTATTGTCTTTGTGTCGGGATGCTTGAGAGGTAGTAGTAATAGCAGCCGTTGATTTAGAAACATCGACAGTGGTTGTAAAAGTAGCAACAGCAGAAACAGTAGTACAGTAGCTGTAGCAGTATCTGCAGCCGCAGCATCAGCAGTAATATTAGTCATTGTTGTAGTACTAGTAATAGCAGCAGTAGTGTCAGTAACTGTCGTAGCCGCAACAACAGAGGCAGTAGAAGTAGTAGCAGCCGCAGCATCAGCAGTAATGTTAGTCATTGTTGTAGTACTAGTAATAGCAGCAGTAGTGTCAGTAACTGTCGTAGCACCAACAGCAGAGGCAGTAAAAGTAGTAGTAGCAGTAGTAGTAGTAGTAGTAGTAGTAGTAGTAGTAGTAGTAGTAGTAGTAGTAGTAGTAGTAGTAGTAGTAGTAGTAGTAGTAGTAGTAGTAGTAGTAGTAGTAGTAGTAGTAGTAGTAGTAGACCTCGTCGTAGTAGCAGTAGTAAAAAAAAAGACGAAAAAGTTTACAAACATCACATATGCGTTCCAAAAAAAATGATATCTGAAGTAAGGGGGGTATAACGTTAAAGACAGACATTTACAGGGAATTAAACAAAGCATTTAAGAACCACCCTCTGGCAACACATTGTCTCGAGCTCTAAATCTCCTGCCATGATATTTATATAAATTCGCAAGATATCGCAGAGGATGTTGGCGTCGCGCCACACAAATCCAACACACCGGGAAGCCACTAGGGCTAATGATAGCAAAATTACTAAAGGTCTTGAGGTCTCAGTTTGCAGGCAGCTAAGCCTGGATTGTGACTAACGCAGCTTACGTGTCTGCTCGCTGGTTAATTGGCTTCGTCTAACGGTTAGTAATACCGTGCTCGACTTGTTGGTAGATGCATGGACATATTATCTTGAAGTCCGAAAACCGTATGATATGGAAAATGGCATTCCCTGGCGGATGGGGGTATCATTACAGAAGGAAAGAAAGAAACACAGTCATAGTTATATCATATTATTTTCTAGAACGAAGAAAACACTCTTGTTTACACCCCCCCCCCCCCCCCCCCTGCCTCTTTCTTAAGATGTAGTGACAAGTTTTGCTTATGACATGTATGGGCAGATTTATCCGAACTAATCATATACTTTATCTCTTACTAGTGAACGAATCCACCCATACAAAGCATGTCAATAGCGAGCATTGCACAGATACAGAAAATCCATTCAACAGACGGATTTGTAGAAGGTCAGCATAGAACGACCAGTCAGGTTGTTAAGCCTGCGGATAGAGCTCATCTACAACTTTCATTGTGTTCTGGTATGTACATTCCCCAAGCGCCCTGGCCCCCCCCCCCCCCCCTTTTACGCCCACTAATCACCCTGGTCTCCCCGCCTCTACTAACAACCTTTGTCTACCCCCTCCCCACCCCCTTTCTCTAGCCTGTGATTCTCATGCCTTCAAAAAGCACATTGTGTTTTTGTATGCGACACACATCGTAAACCTATTGTTTATCTGTTTAACTTTTCCCGTGTTTTTCGAACAATGGTTCGAGAAACGCGCTGTGGAAGAGATGTGGGCCTCATCGTGCAATGTTCACAAAGACAACAGTAGTACACAGTAGCCAACAGCAGCTACTACTACTACTACTACTACTACTACTACTACTACTACTACTACTACTACTACTACTACTACTACTACTACTACTACTACTACTACTACTACTACTACTACTACTACTACTACTACTACTACTACTACTACTACTACTACTACTACTACTTCTAATACTACTACTACTACTATAGTATGTTTTTTTTTATGTGACATCCACTTTCAAAAGCCTTAATGACATTCATGTTCTTATATTACACGTTCAGATTTCTGAGCCATGTTTGTTCATTGCTACAAATATCACTCGCCGTAATCATCTCTGTAACTGATACTCTCTTTTCAATTGTCTCTCCACAGTCTTCTCGGTGTGCCTCGTGGTCCGTGTTGCAGCCAACCATACCTTGTGTATAGGTACTGTTAACAACAACAAAAACAACAAAACGTATGAAACGTAAGGTTATCCGATGGCGCTTTACAAGAGAAACACGCTTAGATACTGGAAAGAACTTAATGTTGACATTTAACATCTTTGTAAATAATGAGTGGAATTGTTTACATTGGGCATAAAAATACATTAAAGTTCAACCAATCAATCAACTGTTCTATGACATTGGGGTCGTCGACAGTTTTTAGACGTAGGGCTTTTCATTCTTCTAAAAAAGCGCCATAAAATAACTATGCCTTTCTTTCTTTCTTTTTTTTTCTTTCTATGAACATAAAACTGCCAACGGATAAATATTCTGTTTTTCTTAATAGCATAGTTTGTCTCTATCGCCTGTAGTTCTCTCAATACACCCCAGCTGTTTCAGTCTTTTGTGCCAGTAGTCTGTGGTAATTAAGTCTTCTTTGTGTATTGTCCTTTTTAACATGACTGGAATATATATCCATGTTTGCGTGTACCTACCGCACTCACAGAATGCTAGTACATACCTTTTTTTAACTGTGACCACATCTGAACCCGTTAATAACATTACTGTGTATAAAAGAATACGCCATGACAGCTGTTTGCTATCAACATGACCACTAGAAGGTTGCTTTCACCTCAAACACATCCGTTGTGAACTAAATCGAAGAATAATTGCTCCTACAGAAGCATTGTGTTTGGTTGCTGCTAATAGAAGTGTTGTCCTACGTTCAGAGAATTTGACTGGAGTCTGTCCCAGTAATTATTGGTCGTGACTAACTTCGTAAAGCTGATTACCCTTTGGGTTTGTATCTGTCTCTTGTGGCATTAACTTTCGCTGACAATAACCAGCTGTGATTTTACGGCTTTCATATCAGGCGCGCTGACACGGAGAAGAAATAGGGTTTGGGATGGCGAGCTCACACCCCTGCGCCAAACATTTTCCAGGAAAAATAATTGGAGGGAGGCTCGCAGACCTAATCCTAGTTTGGGATTGTGATAACAAAAAATGCAATAATACTGTGCTGAATAAGGGGCAGGGGAGGGGAGGTGTTAGTGAGCTGATATTCCGGTGCCCCTGGGTCGTAGTGTGTCAGTGACAGTGTTTGGCTCGCCTCGATATTTTACAAATTGTTTTGGACTTGTATTAGCATAGTTGTTTATGTTCAACTCTAATTAGAAGATAGTTTAGTAATTATTAATTGGTGGAAATGATTTCGAATGAACCAAATTCTTCTCGGCTTCAGACAAAAGAAAAAACATTATAATACTACCAACAATACTGTGATTAATAATGATTATCGTATTATTAATAATAGTGGAGGAAGAAGCAGAAGAAGGCGGTATGTGAACGACGGAAGACATGACAAGTAACAAAGATTAGGAAAAAGAAGAAGACAAAACAAACCTTACTCAGTGTGCACACGTAGTATTGATTTTAATTGCAGAAAAATTGTTTGTATGTCATAGAAACACAAATAGTTAAATGTTTTAAATATACCGAGAATGAAGAAAGATTAAATATAGTAACAAAGACTTAAACAGCATTAACGTAGGTCAAACACTGGCAAAGGGAAAAAAGTAAACATTTTGAGAGCATGCATCTTCCCTGTAGCAACTGACGGATATGAGTCGTGTACTATCTCCCAGTCCTTAAGAAACAAAAACAAAAAAAGAACCATTGAGTTGAAACGATATAGAAAGATTATCAGAAAAATATGGACAACAAAAACAGAAATACTTACATCCTAAAAATGTTGATTATCAAGCAAAATTGGCTAATTAACAGCATCTTGTCTCGGAAACTAAAATCATGTCAATAGCCACGTCAGATTGGAAGTGTATATAGCAGAAAGCACGGTGCTTGAAGAAGGGGCAGAGGCTAGGGGCAGGAAGATGGGCACAAGATATAGGTGACTTCAGGATATGGACGAGCTTTTTTCAGGCAGACTGAGGAGAGCGACGTTCTGCAAAGGACCTGCCGCATGACGATGATTATACTACATTTTGAGCTCTTTCTAGGGCTAATCTCAGAGGTCAGATTCTAGAAATTAGCATGCTTGCTTAGAAATCTGTCTTGAGTAAAGGAAGTTATGTGAACCCAATTGAACACACAGTGACTGAGATGCACATGCCAATTAATGCAGCAAGCAGATGTGTAGACTTGCGCTGAGACCAAAAGCTCGACTTCTTGTGGGTGAATAAACACTGCTGGTGCTGCTGGTGAAATTTTGATGGAGTCAGGCGTGTCAGAGGGTTCTTTATTTATATCTTACCCCCAGATTATGTCACATGATAGTCCAGTATTTTAGAGGATGGTAAGACAGGGTTTTTCGGCTTTCTGATGCTTTTAACTACCCCAAAACATCAAGAACTGACCCCAACCCAAACCCCCCTACGTCCCACAAGAGAGTGCAGTCTAGGTCCCACAACTGCATGCAGCCTATCTACCACTCCTTGAAATAATATACTGTCCCGTGACCTGTGGATTTTCCATATTTGTGGTAGGATATTAATAAAGTACCTGTCAGAGAATTCAGAAACTTTCCTGAGTGTCTCGTGACCGATAGCAATGACTGTTGGGGTAGACTGCAGTTGGTTAATAACTAAACGGAATCTTCTAGGAGTTACTTAGTAGATTTTAGTT
>CAJHNH020002263.1:50000-52500 GCA_905116865.2 Candidula unifasciata | reverse complement strand
GCACCTATCAAGTCTATTGCCCTTTTTCTTGAATAGCATGTGGTTCAAAGGGTGCTTCAGATCCGAGTATCTCGTGAGGTATGCACGCGCCCTCCATATCTTGATCCTGTAGTTCATGGTAGGAAAGTCAAGAAGGCACCCCATTGCTGCACAAGAGGTGTCTCCAGTGCAACCCAGAAAAGTGCGCATTGCTTCGTTTTGCATCTTCTCCTGTCTTTCACTCTGAGTATGGCAGTGAGGATGGCAAGAGCATATTCGATGAAAGAAAGAACAAGTCCCTGGAACAGAAGCAGAAGCATTCTCTGCTCAGTATTAGCGGCGGCCTGGACCCTCATTGCCGACAAGTGCTTTGCGTGCTTTTTTTTTTTATAACATGGTCAACATGTTTTTAAAGGATAGGCTGCGATCAAACCTCCCTCCGAGATATGTCATCAGATTTGTTCGCATCAAAATTTCGTTGCTGCTTTCCATTGCTAGTAAATCTGCTTTCATTATATGCGTGTCCAGGGAGATTCACGCTACTGAAGCGTTTGAAGGGTTGACTTGACACACACACACACACACACACACACACACACACACACACACACATATATATATATATATATATATATATATATATATATATATATATATATATATACATACATACATACATATACATACAAAGTAATTACCACTACCTTCAAATGCATCTGACAAAAATTAATCTAATATCTTTAGTTCTTTATTTTAGTCCAGAATGATCTTTTTACCCCCCAGTGGCTTGCGCTTGACATTTGCCAATAATTTGTCTGATTAGAATAAATGCGCCCCCGCACACACACACACACACACACACACACACACACACACACACACAAACACATTTATTTATGTATTGTGTTCTTTTTGGTACATAAATACTACAAGAAGCAATGTGTATCGCTAAGATAAAGAGCAGTAATGGTCAATTTAAAACAGCATTTCATAAAATGAAACAATTTGTGTAACAATTCATTTATGTCACTGTATGGTAAAGATAAAGCTTTTTCATTTAACTAGTATTTAGAGATAGCTGTGAATCCTAAAGAATTGGTAAAGAAGCAAAAACAAAAATAAAGTGTCGTTAAGTACCTTTGAGATGTAAGTTTACAAAATAGTGTTTAAATTCCCCGGCCTAATTTAGACTTGTATTTAAGGGTTTGAGAAAAGGCTAAATCACGAAGGTAACAAATCAAAAACTTCCAGAAAGAAATGTTCTTCAATGTTTAGACACCGTGCATGAGAAATAAAACAAATGGAGTATATTGTAAGAACTAGAAAGATCTATGATTTTGGAAATAAGTGAAGCCATAGACAAAAGGTTTTTGGCTACCATTTCTCACGGCATAAAAAAAAAAAACCAGCAAATGAATTGATATGATACTTGCTGCTAAAGATTGCGAGATATTAAAACATTTATCGCCTACGTCGGCAAGGCACTTGATAATAATGTATTGACTAAGTAAAAGGAATTATAATAATTACAATTACCCAACTGAGCCTTCTATTCTGCTCCTTATCTTCTTCAACAATTCCGAATTCTTAACGATTTTTTATATGTACAACGCGTACTCTGGTTTTTGCTAGTTTGTTACTCCTATCTCATGAGATTT
This sequence comes from Candidula unifasciata, assembly GCA_905116865.2. NCBI lineage: Eukaryota > Metazoa > Mollusca > Gastropoda > Stylommatophora > Geomitridae > Candidula > Candidula unifasciata. Next base: position 50,863 of record CAJHNH020002263.1, on the reverse strand, counting down.
TTTTCATATTATCGCCAACTGTAGCATCAGGCGACAGTATACTGCCTCAAACATAATTATCTCAAACTTTACCTATTATGGCAATCAAAGAGAGATCAGAAATTTAAAAAAAAAAACACCAGGTAAAGAAACAGCACAAAGATGAGAAATTAATCATCATCAGGCAACATATCTTTTACAGAGCATCACTCCCATCCCTGTCTGGCTAAAAAAAAATTCCGTTACTCAACAGCACAGAATGTCTTTTCTGTGGCCTGTTCCCACCCTGGTATCCATCTGCTCCCTTTTCTCTTACGCGATGCAATATCTACCACATCTGTTCTTTTCAGGCCATTCCATTTGATTCGGCCAATGAATTTACGTTTCCGACAGAAGAAACAGTTGACGAGCCAATATTTACCCGATGTTAGCAAGCATCTTTTACATACTTTCCTGTAGCATTTCAGCATAAAAGCATCGATAACCTTACTTAATTATTGCAAGCTGGTCTACGACTTGTAAACGTATGTTGCTACAGGAAAGATGCATGCTCTCACAATTTTGACTGTAAAATGCTTGCTGGTGCTCAATTAACCAAAGCTTGTCAATGGTAAGAAATTGTTTGCATTGTGATTGTCAACCTCTTTGAAACTTCTGTTGAGCCACCTGTAATGCTATTTATTCTAGAGCCTGGCTATTAAGTGTGTGCTATGTGTCAGTTCAGCGGCGTCCGTGGCTAAGGCGTTGCGAGTCCGACTCGTAAGCCAGCATACCGCGATCGAAACCCACTGCAGGCTGCGTGGATTTTTGTCGTGGTATGGGACGTCGCAGGTCGACCCAGCCTAAAATGGGTACCAGGAAAGTAAAGACAGCCCGCGTAATGC
>CAJHNH020002263.1:0-45000 GCA_905116865.2 Candidula unifasciata | reverse complement strand
CCAAGTGGGAGAAAATGGTGGGGGGGGGGGGGGACAAAAATAGATTACTGCCTTCCTAACATGAATAAATTAAGAAACGAAGTAGGAGTGAATCAGCCTGAAAGGCTAGGAATTAACAGGCTATGTACGAATAAGCCAGATCTGTAAAACGCATGTGCACGCCAAACTAAATTTCTGGTACAAGGCGAATATCCAGAAGTAAACGAACAACAAGAACTCTTTATAGCCGATAAAAGCAAAGAAGAAAAAGAAGAAGACATTAAACACATTAAAGAAGGTTTCGAGCATGCAAGAAAGAACTGCACTTGCAAACTAAATTATAAAGGGGGAAGTTTATGTGAAACGGCAACGGGAAGACAAGGATATAAATTGTCATAACCCCACTGCATGAGCAGATAAAATCCATCTTGTGAGATGGCGAACCAGGGAGTGGGGGTGGGGGGGGGGGAAGCTAAAGTCGGAAGATGTGATGTGAACCAGCTTCATTGCACACGGTTATAAACCATAAGTGCTCTTCCTTCCACCACTACGGAAAGCTGATAAGAAACTGCCCGCCAGTGTCGCTGTCCACACACAACTCCATAGCTACAGCGACGTTCGTCCATTTACCCTAGTGTTAACTCTGGTAACCATTACATAGAGCCTGGGTGAGCCCCGGGAACCGCCCGGTTTCGAATACCAGCCGTGGGCTGCAGCGAGGGCTGCTTACACTTAATGATATGACACATGGCGATGGCGACTTCCTTACATTTATATCTGCGATGTGACAACCTCCTAGGGTTGAAGAGGTTAACAAATTGTTTACGATTGTAAAGTAACCAACGGTCGTACAGTATGTTGATTTCTTTTCTGTTCTCTTTAAAATATATATATATATATATATATATATATATATATATATATATATATATATATATATATATACGATGATAACGATTATTGCATGTTAATATGACAGGTATATGTGAACACACACAAACACAGTAAGATTTCTGAAGTTGCATATGCTGACATACAAGTGTAAGTATACTTTTATAAAGCGGCCTTGCTTGTTCCTGCACTGCCACACATACTCTGCTTTTACAGTGTTATTTATATTTATGGTTAACATTTAGGCAATATATCAATTGACTGAGGTTCATACCTATCATTTATACACTGTTAAATATACCTGACCATTTATACATTGTAATGTATGCGCTAACATTTATGCTGCTAAAAACAAATCTATACGCTGCTATGACAACACTACACACTATCGTGGAGATCATAACGAGCTATGTAGACTAGTCTGTGTGGTCTTTCCTTACCGTTTAAGACAATTTTCAAAGTCTCAGATCATTCTTCAGTCAACAATTGACAGCTATTTATTCATGGCTATTTAAACATCCCCATAACTACAGTAGCATTTATACAATACCAGTTACACACTTTCATTTATGCACAACCATCTATGCACTGTTGTTTATACACTTTCGCCTATATATTGCTATTTTTACACTACAATGTATAAATTGCCATTCATCCACTGTCATTGATTCACTGTCACATATTTTCAAACTGCCTTTTATAAAATTGCCACTCATCCACTGTCATTGATGCACTTGCCACTCATCCACTGTCATTGATGCACTGCCTTTTAAAAATTGCCACTCATCCACTGTCACTGATACACAGCCATTTATATATTTCTACTCATCCACTGTCATTGACACTGCCTTTTAAAAATTGCCACTCATCCACCGTCATTGATGAACTGCCTTTTAAAAATTGCCACTCATCCACTGTCATTGATGCACTGTCTTTTAAAAATTGTCACTCATTCATTGTCATTGATTCACTGTAATTTATACATTGGCACTCTTTTACTGTCATTGATACGCTTCTTCATCATCATCATCTTTTTCTTCTTCTTCTTCTTCTTCTTCTTCTTCTTCTTCTTCTTCTTCTTCTTCTTCTTCTTCTTCTTCTTCTTCTTCTTCTTCTTCTTCTTCTTCTTCTTCTTCTTCTGCTTCTCTTCCACCTTGTACCTCATTGAAGTGTCGGGGGGAGATGTAACATTCGTTGATGAGCTCTGTCAAGAGCACTATTAAGACTGATGTTCATTTCTGTAAGGCTGTTCTTGATGCCATCACTCCATATTTTCTGACGTCTTCCACTCGATCTATACCCGTTGTAACTTTTTAGTGTGGCTCGCTGCGGCGGATAGTACCAGGGCATTCTTGTTAGGTGTCCAAACCACTTCATTTGTTGTTCTTTGATGACCTGTAAGACTGGCTTTATTCCTAACATTCGTCTGATTTCGTGATTTCGTATTCTGTCGTTCCTTAAAACTCCTGCAGCTCTTCTAATGCAGTTAATCTCTGTTGTCATAATTGTATGTTTTTGGGACGATGTAAGTGTCCACGTTTGGTGCTGATAGCAAAGTGTTGGCCAAAAATAGTTCTGATAAGATTCACTTTAGTACTTCGGGATATATGCTTGTTTGTCAACAGGGGAGATAAGTTACTTGATAAGCTTTAGCACATCTCGAGCAAATTTCTCTGTCCAATTTTTCGTCGGATGTAAAAATTTCACCCAAATACTTAAATTCCTGTTTGTCCTAAAGTGTTGTTTTTTCAATTGTATTTCTAAATTGCCTTTCTGTCTTCCTATCACCATTGTCTCGGTCTTCGTAATTTTTATTTTCATATTACATGTATATTCCTCCCCTTTGTAACTAATTTGATGTAAATGGTTCTGAAGGCATTCCGTACTTTCTGCTCTGAGTACCTGGTCGACGGCGAATAGTAATTCTGTAATATCTTTTTCATGATTAAAGTTCGTTACTTTACAAATAGTATCCATGTATGTTATTAAAAAAAGCGGCGATAGTACACAGCCCTGACGCACATCCTGTCTTTGATCTTATGCAGCATTTACTACGTGTGTACAGGCTTTTGCAAATAATAATGAGATGATTTCTGATTCCCTTTCCCTATTAATTCCCACAACATTTTCCTGTCATTGATACACTGCCATTTAAACAATGCTATTAATATACTGTTATATATTATCATCATCCTATCGCGCCGTTATATGTCGCAAAGGGCTCACAGTTTATCTCATTTCTTCAAATGGCTAGACGCCCTATTATACTGAGAAGGGTGTTCTTTGCTGTCTTATTCGAATTCTTTTTTTCCGGTTTGGGCCTGCGAGGTTAGCGCTGTTGTGCTGTGTTGGTGCTGATTCCTTAAAAGGACATTTCTTGTGCTGTGGTTTTTGCGTACTGCTGTCCATCGGACTCCGGTGTTCATCGGGTGGGTTGACTTCTTCCAAGGTGTTGTCTGCAATTCTCCATGGCTTGTGTGTGGTGCCATCGGTAGATTTTTTCTTGCGGTGCCGCCTCGTTTCGAGTCGAACTTCGCCCCCACCCCCCCCCCTCCTTTTTTTTAATGAAATATTTTTAATCTCTGCATTCATGTCCTTTTTTTCAACGATGCGTTTCTGGTATGCTGCTGCTTTTTCTGGGTTGTTGCATTCGGTAACCCAGAGTCCATCCACCCACTCTCCCGTGAGATGGTAGGTCGAGATTTTCAATGTAATATCATTCATGCATTACTATTTATACACATTCATTTAACTTTAGGCGTACATTTTTTACATTTTATTTCATCTTAAGACGAACACTAAGTTCACGTGAACATAATTTTGGTCTAAACAGCGATGCAGTAATTTCAACCCCCAGTTAGAACGGAGTTTCATCATTCCTGAGTCTTCGGTCTTTCGGAATCCGTGTTATCCAATTTTTACTGTATATTATCAAGAATCTTCTTTTGCCTTTCTATCCCCCAATGGAGCATAGGCCCTCAACAAACTCACGCTAAGTCGTTCTATCTTTCGCATATTATCAGGTATAATCTAACATTAATTGGCGTTCCGCTATCTACAACAAATACTAACCGTTGCATATTGCAAACAAATTAAATATTCTATTAGCTTAGAATTCTACACAATCATTATACACAGAACACATAAACCACACAAAACAGCGTTCAACCGTGTATAGAATGCGACATCTGTCAGAACAATTGCTCCATTTCATAATGGTACATTGCATGATGTTATATACCAATGATCATACAGTACTGGATAATACGTGTCACGAGCACCCCGGAGATATGTTTCATATTATTTCTAAGTACACGTGATGTTTCTATCGACACCGTGTGTTACATTTGCCTTTAACAAGGGATGGTTCGTATGTTTTCTAGTAAAATTAGTATAATACAATTTTTTTTTTTCGGCCAGTAGGGCAGAGGCCATGGGTTGCTAGATTTGTAATGTTATAGACCAGTCGGCAGTCAGTGGGTCATGTGATATCAACATCAGTTCGACTGCTTTTACTTTCCAGGACATTGCCTTGTACCTATCTTAGGCTGGGTCAATAGTATGGTTTTTATGTTAAAGGTGCTGATTAGAACTAGGCTATGGACCGACAGGCAAGCGTTTCACCACTGCCTTCCGCTGGTAAAGTGTGTTTCTAGGGACACCACATGGTTCATATATTTTCTAGGTACAAAGGAAAACAACAGGAAAGACTCACATTCCATGTACCAAAAAATAAATATGTTAACAGAAAAGATGACACGTAACAGCACTGGACGTTTGAAATCAAAAGATGGTGACTTATTGATGCCTTATAGTAATATAATTAACAGATGGACAGAGTATATAGGGGAATTGTATGATGATAATAGACCAGATGTAGAACTGCAGACCAACAATGATGGTCCACCAATAATGACTGCAGACGTTGAGGATGCAATACATCATATGAAGAAAGGAAAAGCACCCGGGCCAGACAACATCTCACTGGAAGAAATCGAAGCACTGGGGGGTTTTGGAATTGAAATAATAACTAAACTTTTAAATGATATTTATAATAGTGGGTATATTCCAAATGACCTTTTAAAATCCATATTTATAGCGCTGCCTAAGAAACCAGGCACTATAAAATGTGAAGACCATCGCACAATAAGTCGCATGAGTCACATGACTAAGGATTTACTGAGAATAATTATGAGAAGAATAAGAAACCAAATTATACCAGAAATCAGCGATGAACAATGTGGATTTGTAGAAGGAAAAGGTACAAACAATGCCATATACATCCTAAGGACATTGTCAGAAAGAGCTATAGAAGTAAAGACTGATTTGTACTTATGCTTCATAGACTATACAAAAGCATTTGACTGTGTGAAGCATGAAGAAGTAATCAAACTGTTAGAAAAATTAAACATTGATGGGAAAGATCTACGAATAATTAAGAATATGTATTGGCAGCAAACAGCAGCTATAAGAATTAACAACTGTTTAGGTACATTTCAAAGCATAAAGAGGGTCGTACGACAAGGATGTGTACTGTCACCTGATTTGTTTTCAATATACAGTGAATATATAATGAGAGCTTTTTTTTGGTATGCCTGGAATGTGGTTGGTGTGCACAATATAAACAATTTACGTTATGCTGATGACACAGTCTTGATAGCAATAAGTGAGAAAGAACTACAGGAAATGATAGACATTATGGTGTTAGAAATGGGAAGAATGGGTCTCAGTTTGAATAATGGGAAGACAGAAGTAATGGTGGTATCAAAGAAACGAATTATTCCTAAATGTGTAATAAAAGTCGATGGTGTTATTCTAGGACAAGTACAGAATTTTAGGTATCTGGGCACATGGATAACATCAGATGGAAGATGCATAACTGAAATAAGAAACAGAATAGGACAGGCAAAAACTGCATTTTATAAAATGAAAAACATCTTGTGCAATATATCCTTGTCATTGAGAGTTAGAAAAAGAATTCTTGCTTGCTATATACATCCAGTTTTAACATATGGCTGTGAATCCTGGACAATCGGTAGGCAGGCCAAACAATTTGTGGAGGCCTCGGAGATGTGGTTTTACAGAAGAATGCTTAGAATACCTTGGACAGACAAAAAGAGCAGCCAAGTGGTTTTGAAAGAGGCGGAAGCCCGAAGACAACTTATCACAGACATCAGAAGGAGACAGTCATCATTTTTCGGCCATGTTATGAGGAGAGGAGAGAGAAAATAGAACATGTTGTGACCACTGGAAAGATATGTGGAAGGAGAGATAGAGGAAGACAACGAGAGAAGATGCTTGACAGTCTTGTTGCATGGCATGGAGGTGTGTCGGCACACGAACTGATACTTGCTGCAGGAGATCGAAGATTATGGAGAGGTATGATCGCCCACGCCAGTCGGCAAGACACCTGATGATGATGATGATGATGAACTACTCACAGTAACTGATTTACTTTCTAGGAAAGCAGTGTTTATTTTAATTATTAGAGACATTAGATGTGTCGTAAACTTTGTAACTATATCGAGTGTCTCATAAACATTGTACACGGACGCCAAGTGATTAATAAATATATTTTCTAGGAACAAGAAATGATTCTATACTTTCTACACTGGTCAGATGATCCTGTCACTATCTAGCGATATTTTCCGGCTTGCATACTTTTGTGAGAAGCGTTTCGTATACCTTCTAGAGATACAAAGTGGCTCATATGCTTTAATGGGATGCCAGGTATGTTTCAACTTCTTCTACCCACATGTTAAGTCGTTAAAATTGTAAAAGTAGGAGTTAACTAGCACAGACTAATGAAAGTAAAGTCTGTATTGAATTCATCTTTGCAGTAAAAGGTTTAGAGTACGAAGTTGTAATTTGTATGTTATATTTCTAAAATGAATCACATCAAACAATTATAGCAAAGTACCAACACGCTGACAATAAAAATAACTACAGCAACATAAATCTCAAAAAATTCCGTCACTGAAAACAATTTAATCAGCCAAGTGAAAGAAAAAGAAAGATACGCATTTAAAACAAACAACCAGAGAAATCAAGAGATTACCCAGAAGTGAGCATAATGTAATCCTATGGAAGACTAACTGAACTCGACCTGAATATGGATGTAACAGCAGAAGTTACATTAATACGGTTTTCGACGTATTTGGGAACACAACGCTAGTCCCGTGTTATGGACAAATTATCACTTGATGGGTCTTCCTTCTCTGAAGCATTTGTTATCCACTAGTTGAGCATTGGCAGTCCTTCAATCAACTCACGCCGCCTTCTTATCCTTTGCTATAGCATGCAGCTCATCCTATTTCCTCGCCATCTCTTAAGTTCTCTAGTTTCTCTCTCTCTCTCTCTCTCTCTCTCTCTCTCTCTCTCTCTCTCTCTCTCTCTTTTCACCCTTTCTTTCTGCCTTTAGCCGGAAAAGGGGGGGGGGAAAGAGGGGGGGGAGTCTAATTTATGTATGTGTCCTTGTAGGTTCCAATGTAAAGACATTAATTATTGTTATGCTGACCTCAGGTTTTCTCAACACGTGTCCTATCCAAATCCAGCGTCTCGAGCCTCACTTTAAGTAGAGAATGCACCCTACCATACAGGTCCTAGGAGGGTACTAAGGGTATTGCTGGTATTGGGTTGATTAGCTTATCCTGTGAAAACAATAGCCATAAAAACCTACCAGCTATTAACCAATCTTAAAGAATAACTTGGTATGCTAGGTATCGCCAGTTTTTGTTAGGTCCAGCAGATTTCCTTGTACTCTAGATTTGGTCGACCTGGGAGCCCCAGTTAGTTCTCAAAAATCTGCAACGACTGTTTCGAACTTCGGACCACATGGCTGCAATATGCGTGCTAACTATAGAGACTGCTGTATCTGACTAAGAAGATGAAGCAGCAATTTGGGAAAAAACGAGACTGTGCATATTTAACAAAACTACATGTACATAAAGTAACAAGGTCAACATATAAATCTAATAAGTTTCTGGCGTAGCTCTTATGGTAAACAGCTCGTACCCAGAAACAGTTTTTCCCATTAAAATTATTCTCAAAATTTTAACTGCTTCCAGTCCTCCAAAATCCCTCTATTAGTTTCAAAATGATTGTTTTCGTCCATCATCATCCTACCGTCACCGTGGGTCGTATCAAGGACGCAGGCTAGGTACCCCAAACAGGGTAGTGGCCAGTCGGTCGGGGTGATGCTTCATGCAGCGCCCGTTTTTTAAATATTTGATGCGGAGGCGCTCGCTGAGAGTAAACATTATTTAAATACGCATTTATTATTATTATTATTATTATTATTATTATTATTATTATTATTATTATCATTATTATTATTTTATTATTGTGTGCCGAATGAAAAAAAAAATATATGATAATCTTCTTCTTCGTGTTCACCAACTGTAAACACTGGAGAAAAGTTTGGGTTGTGAATCCACTTTTTGACTGCAGTCCTGTTCTAGAACCTGAATGTTGCATGCGTATCCGTTTTACAGATCTGACTCATTTGTATGCACACTGCTGGGCAGATGCACTGTGACTTCGAAGGAAAATAAATATGATACTGTAATATATTTGGAATAATATGACATAGATAATCAGAAACTTCAAAAGAGGATGTCTATACATTGTTAGGTGAAATTTTGCAAATTGTCTGGGCTTGGATGGGAAAGGGCGTGGTTGGGTCGTACGTGGCCTTCTTAAAATTATTTGAGTGGCTCAGTGCGCTAAAAAAAAAAGTTGGTTCTGGCTCCCATTGAAGCATAGGTTTTAGGGATCACGACAGCAATGCCTGAACTAATGGCTACACGGAAGCGAAACGATAACAAAACTGAAATTAGGGTCACGCTGAGAAGCAGTATAAATAGGCGGGCTGGTTATCTGCATAAATTGTGGCGAGAGCACAGCCAATTCGGAGATGGCGAAGCGGATGGAGCAGGAAGCTAGACATCGTAAATCAAAATGGTTATCCATTGATGACTTTCTTGTTGGATACGACCGAGCGCCAGGGAATAGGCTTTACGTTTAGCCGTGAGTATGCGGAAATGATGAACCAGCGAACTGATGCAGCCGAGAGAGAGAGTCCGATGGTTCCCTTCCATTGCTGATCAATAATGGTCAACGCAGATTCTTCTAGGCTGAAAGATAAAAGTGGAGACACATCTAAGTCATTTACATATATGCGGCTAATAAATAGAGTCGTATATTGTACTTTCATTTGTGCCAAGATTGTTAGCTGTTCTACGTGGATGGATTATCGATGTAAACAATTCTTATTAGTTTTCTGAAGAAGCAGTAAACAACGCTGTTTTCCTGCATTTATTGTGTTATTATATTCAAATTTTTTTTTTTTTTTAAAATTGGAGTGTGTATCTTCACTGTGTGTTTACAGGAGATCTACCACGGTGACATTTATTCAACACATACCATATAATTTATGTATGCATCTATCTAAGGGCTAAAAACTAGACTTATATACAGGCAGGCACACACGTAAATACACACATTCATAAACGCACATACCCACCGCTAAGAGTGGGGTAATCTTGCAATTTCCCCAATGAGGAGTGACACTTGCAAATGGTTCGAGACACAGGGCTAGAAATATTTCCTTTAAAAATACATTACATTTATATACACTTTATAGGTTACACATGTGTGTAGCATCTACTGACTAGTAAACACATGTGTGTAGCATCTACAGTCTAGTATACACAGGTGTATAGCATCTACTGTCTAGTATAGACATGTGTGTAGCATCTACTGACTAGTATTCACATGTGTGTAGCATCTACAGTCTAGTATACACATGTGTATAGCATCTACTGTCTAGTATAGACATGTGTGTAGCATCTACTGACTAGTATTCACATGTGTGTAGCATCTACAGTCTAGTATACACATGTGTATAGCATCTACTGTCTAGTATAGACATGTGTGTAGCATCTACTGACTAGTATTCACATGTGTGTAGCATCTACAGTCTAGTATACACATGTGTGTAGCATCGACTGTCTAGTATACATATGTGTGTAGCATCGACTGTCTAGTATACATATGTGTGTAGCATCTACTGTCTAGTATACACATGTGTGTAGCATCTTTTGTCTAGTATACACATGTGTATACCATCTACTGTCTAGTACGCACATGTGTGTAGCATCGACTGTCTAGTATACACATGTGTATAGCATCGATTGTCTAGTACACATATGTGTGTAGCATCGACTGTCTAGTATACATATGTGTGTAGCATCGACTGTCTAGTATACATATGTGTGTAGAATCTACTGTCTAGTATACACATGTGTGTAACATCTACTGTCTAGTATACACATGTTTGTAGCATCGACTGTCTAGTATACACATGTGTGTAGCATCTACTGTCTAGTACCCACTTGTGTGTAGCATCTACTGTCTGGTATACACAAGTTTTGTAGCATCGACTGTCAACGAGTGTGAAAACGTCGAGGAACACCTATCTATCGCACGTGAGTTTCTTATAAACCACCCTTAACAACGTCCTTGGACGTATTGGCTGTATGATGAAAGACCTATCTTTGTTTGATCAAACGGCACTCGGTACGTGATGTGCTCCTCAACATGCCAGAGCTTTTACTTCCCATGACTTTACCTGGTACCTTCGTAGGCTGGGTCGACCTGGAAGCCAAGATCAATTAAAATCAATCCTGTTCGATGTGAATTTGAAGCAGCGACGAGCTCCAAGGTGCTACAATACAGCAGCTTCCTGGATTAAAGATGATCTAATGTAGACAACGGTGTGACATTTATGGTTTAGGATCACATTGTCATTATCATCATTACCTGCCATGACGAGTGACGGAGGCGATCAGGACTACCCACAGATTTTAAACATAAACATCGTGTATCTGATCATGTACTGACAGCCCTAAATTAGATGACGATAGGTTGTGGAGTATTTTTTCACCTTTCCTTCTTTTATCTTCGGTCCCCCAAGCCTTAACCGTGGTCGACAAATGATCAGAATTTCTTCAAACCTATATGCTATTGGCATGGAAATGATGCTTCAATTTATTGTTACTGATATTTTTTTTATTATTTGAAGATAGTCAGAATTATGTGAATGTTCTGTGCATAAGCTTTAAAGTATTCAATAACCTGTGCTTCGACAATAGTAGTCGAATTAGATTAAACAGTTTAGCAACACGAGTCTTTACAAAGCAACATATCGCAGTGAATCGTGGGCCATTATGCAGTCAAGGCGGACTCAAAAAATTAATCAGGGTTCTAAAACTTCATTATGGTTGGAACATTCTTAGAATACTGTGAAAGAAATGAAAATATTGATGTTCCACAATACGTTAACATCGCGAGAAAACTGCCTCACAATTGGAACCACGTTTCTGAAATTGAAATACTTTGGCCATATTAAACGTCGCAGGAATTTTGTGAGAACTGTAGTTGAAGACACGGTTTGTGAAAGGAATCGACAAAAACATAGATGAACACGGACAGTTAAAGACGAATTTGTCTTGGTAATTTATGAGAAAACGAACTTTAAAAAATATAGTGTCTGTCTGCGGGTCGCAATGAGAGCGAAGCTCTCTAGGCTAACTGCTACGATGGCAGTGTGCCCTATTACGTCAGGCATTGCTCATATGGTTAAAAAACGTACACGTTCTTAGAATTCCATGAGCTGAAACAAATGAAAATTTTAATACTCTACAACGTAATCTTTATCTTCTTCATGTTCACCGGCTGTAAACTCCGGTGTAAATTTCTGGTTTTTCGTCCACCTTTAGACTTTAATCCTGTTGCAAAGCTTGAGTGTTGCATGCACATACGTTTTACAGATATAACATTTATGTATGCAGACTGTTGGTTCTTTGCCTCTCAGGAGTATATTCTCTGACATTAAAGGAAGGCCACAGTTAGTCGATTCTTTCCACGTGTTTGTTGGGGAGGCAATGGGTCTGTTCTTGTTTCGTCGGCAAAAGACCCCGGAACACACACGGGGATACAATGTAAACAATCGAGATGAAAACCGTGTCACATATGGAATCATGTTTTTTAGGCATTTCATCAAATACTCTCCTTATGTTACGACATGGTAGAGCTGTTTAGGGTAGGTCAGTCTAAAACCTTAGTTTTAAAGACCTAGTAGCTAGTGTAGTCGCCACCGACTCTGCAAGTGAGGATTTATCCATAATTTCACTGATTATTTGAGCCTAAACTTCCTACTGTTAGCTCAGCGTTCCGACAGCTGAAGACCGAGGTCAGTGGTCGGCAAACTCTTTAGTCAAAAGAGCCAAAATCAGCAGCATGATAATAAAAAAAATTTTGAGACCCAAATTAATTTTGAAGATTCTGCTAAAGAACTATGTTTTTCGGATTCAAAACAGATTTGTGTCCGACTGGCCGAGCCGCATTCAGGTCGCTAAAGAGCCGCATGAGGCTAGCGCTCCGCGATTCACCGACACCTGACTGAGGTAAACGAACAGCTGTGCCTACACAAATAATACACAGGGACCTTGTGGGTGACGGGAAGCTCTCCTCATGGTCCGTTAACCAAAGGGCATTTAAAAAAAAATATTAATATTATTATTATTATTATTATTTTAACGTGCTTAATGAAAAAAAAAAATACTTATTTACTTGAAGTAATATCTAACACTGTTTAACATCTTTTTAGAAAGAATTAAGACTGATGCCTTTGAACAACATCAGGGAGCAGTTAGTATAGGAGGTCGAACTATAACAAACGTAAGGTTCGCAGATGACATCGATGGGTTGGCCGGAGAAGAACAAGAACTTGTCGAGCTTGTAAATCTACTCTATGAAACATCAACCAAGAATATAAAAATAAACGCAGCAAAATCAAAATTGCGAACTAATAATCCAGCTGGCTGAACTTCACCCATCCACTTTGAAGACCATAAATTAGAACACGTTACTCATTTCAAATAGTTAGGATTCATTTTAAGTGACTTGGGGGTCAAAACTAAAAATCATGTTTAGGATTGCCCAGACAACATCAGTCCTTGCTAAACAGCAAACATTATGGAGATTTAAAAACATTTCATGCAAAACTAAGATTCGATTGCTCAGAGCACTAGCTATTAATACATTAACAGATGGCTGTGAAACGTGGCCATTAACAGCTGAACTTGAAAGAAAGATACAGGCATAAGAAATGCGATGTTTCAGAAAATTCTTGTAAAATCATACAGAGACCACATTACAAACGAAGAGGTTCGCCATACAACTATACAGCACATTGGCAACTATGAATCTCTTTTAACTACAGTGAAAAGGCGAAAAATGCAATGGTATGAACATGGAATAAGATCTAGCGGCTTCTCAAAAACAATACTGCAGGACTCAGTAGAAGTAAAACGAAGAGGCAGACCAAGAAAGATCTGGTTACAGAACCAACCTGACTGACTGGACAGGCCATAGGCATGCAAACATGAAGTCCATCGCAACTGACTGCCAAAGGTGGAGAGAGCTGATCAGACATTCAACAGAAACTGGTGACCAAACGACACGTAGTGTTACGGGATGATGATGATGATGATAATGATACATATACATTGAAATGTTTATGGGGGTAACTGGGCCTCTTAGTTCAATTTAAATTTTAGGGATGGGAGAAACGGGCTCAGTTCCCTCTAAAGACACATTTTTGGGGGAGGGGGGATGTGGGTCTCAATGGCTTCCCGGTTCCGGCACGTATGTAAATAGGGTAAAGTAAAATATCGTTAACACAAAGTGGCTTAAGAATAAAACTCAACTAACATAAGCAAAATATTGGTCCCAACAGGGATGTATTATTTTTATTAGCTCCAACTTAGCATGCATTTTTAACATAACGATAACTGACATTAGCCAAGGTTTCCTGTAATTATGAAATCAGTAAATTGTTAAGGCTATTTTTAAACTAAATTACCATCCTATTCCCACAACAAAAAACAATAACCACATAAAAAATGGAGAAGAAAAAAATAGGAAGACGAAGATGAAAAATAGAGAAGAAGGAGCGGGCTGAGGATAACATAAGAGAAGAGGAATAAGAGGGAATGAGGAAGAAGAGTTAAAAAAAAATAGAACTTGGAAAGATAAATACGGGGAAAAAATGGAATGATAGATAGATATGTGTGCATGTACATATTTATGTACGTGCGTGAATCTGGGTAGATGTAGGGTTTCTGTGAACTGAATATATTGAAAGGAAACCGGAAAATATGTCCGAGATAACAAAAGACCGTGCACATGTAAAAAGAAATAACACGCAACAGAAATTATGCTGTCTGCTATTCTCGTGACCGTTAAATAATTATCTTTTGGGGAATCTCTAATCTTATTGATTGTTCTGTGCTTTTCTAACTAAGGGCGCCATCGTTAAGAAAATCTTTGGGGGCCTCCTTATAATGTTGTATGGAAGGAAGGTCTCAGATGTGCTTGACCCTTGTTTGGGTGCGCAATAAAAGTAATTGTAATTATAATTATGTGCTAACGTATTCAACTGAAGATAATAATATTCTTGAAATAATATGATATTAAAAACAATTCTTCAGTAGAGCACGTTTGCAAGGTGGCCGGTACTTAGTTCCTTTGCAAATTTTCGGTTGGAAAGGGGGAGTGAGGGGGGCGGGTGGTCTTCAGCCTCCCTAAATGTTATTGGGGAGCTCAGGCAACCCCCCCCCCCCTCCCCCCTTCTATTTACACCAAATGATGGGAGGGGGAGCGTCAGGGTACCCGAGTCTTCAGGTCTCAACGCTCCTGTTTCTAACAATATACATGCACGTAAGACAGAGCCGTTATTGCAGGGAATGATTTATCAGCTCGTCAGCCTCTCAGTTCAGATCTTTCTGTTACATTGTTTTTCTTTATACAGTTATTATCTGGTTGCTTCGAGCAATCACAAGCTGGGTTTTGGACATACATATTCATGTCTCATATCCTATCTTTATTAAAACAGTTTAAGTCCGAATAAAAGCTCTAATACATTGTATTTAATATCAGCTTTTAATACACAGTGGTTTTTTTTTTCTTAACCATATTTAGCAGATAATATATGAATTATTAACCTGATTTTACTCTTTATCTTTACAAAGACCGTCTTTCTAGAAGCAGGGGGCAACCTTAAATTGATTGAGCTAATTATACATATTCTTTTTTCCGCCTTTTCGTACATCGTTACTAATCTGGCCATGCAAGCACTATATCCTAAACAGGACATTACCTTACTCTGTAGCTCTAGGGTTAACCCCAGCTGAACTGCTGCACACAGCTGAAACTACATGTCTGGAAATTGTTCCTGTTAAATTGGCATACCAGAAATAGCTCTTGAAGTCGCTATGTGCCACTCACTATTTTAGACGGCAGTCCTGAAGGGAAAGGAGGCAGAGGAGGGGGAAGGGATGATGCAGTGATTCAAGGACGTTATGGGCAAATTATACAATAATTCTGACAGGGTTTTAAAAATTGTATTCAGGAACGGTTGGGCCATCTGCGTGAGGTCTGACGGAAGTGGATGGGACCGCTGGTCGAACTAGTAGAAAGTTGAGGTATTTTCAACAAACCCAGCTTCTCATCCTCTGTAATGAAAGGGATATTTTTGTTCTCTCTCAGCAGCAGCGTTGTGGTTAGACGCTCGGCTACCAGCCCAAAGCTAGGGGGAAAAAACAACTCTGGCTGCCAGGTAGGCCGACTCATAAATCGGTACTGGGCGATGACCGCGCCAGTAAATGTTGTCGGGTGAATGTGACATCATCATTCATCGTGCACCGATTAGTAAATGAAAAATGAGTACAAAAGGGATTCATTTTTTCATACATGTATATCCACAAAGTCGGCTCTGTGGCTAAGTCGATGCGAACGCTTCGCTTCGTAATGCCGGGATGCCGAGTTCGATCCCAGCTGCGGGCAATGCGCCTTGCGTTGGTTTCGACAGTGGTATCAAGAAAGCCGACCGTCCAGAGGCAATGGCAAACTACTAGACGTAAATTTGCCTAGAGAAACCACACAACAGCCAGGGGCTGTTAGGGTTGGTTCTGCAACGTCCTGTAAAGGATACGCAACAACCTGAATATCCACAAAACAAAGGATATTTGTAGATGTAGCAAGTGCCTCTAGAAAATACAGCTCTGATAGTTCTAGTCTTAATTGGCACCTTTCCCTCTTTCCAGACGAAAGTTTGTTTGTGTTTCGCTATGAGGAGGCATGAAACTCACAGCCCATGGCGATGGCGAGTGTAACTATCAAGACCTGCGCGTGTCAAAAAAAAGAAAAAAGTCTTCCACTGTGATAGCATGGGATTTCAGGACCATTGTTGTCAACATTTGTGTTTAATACATTTCTCTTCAGACGCTTATTTCTCATCCTTTATGCAATCATTTCTTCTTTCATTCTCATTCCCTTCCTAATATGCCCTTTCCACACAACACGGTCCATGGCTTTTGTTCCCGTGAGTCCACCTTAATACCTGCACACATCTTTATAACGTAGTAGAGGTCGGCATCGACATCTTCTTCCTGTCTTTAATTCACCATAAAGGATGTCCTTAAGGACTCTGTCATCCTCCACTCTCCAGGTGTGACCCAGCCATCTGAGCCTTTGTAGACTGAGCATGGAAAAGACTGTTGCAGTGCCTGCTCTTTCCAGTACCTCAGTGTTTGTGATTTTGTCCTGCCACTTAATGCCAAGTATTCTTCTTAGGCATCGCATGTGAAAGCTATTTAGCCGTCTCTTCTGGTGCAAATAGGTTGACCAAGTTTCCCTGCTATAAAGCAGAGTGCTGAGAATACAAACCTCATAGACAAGGGTTTTAGTTTTAATTGTGAGCTTTCATTTATCCCAAACTCTCTTTGTCAATCGCTGATTGTTGTTGCTGCCTTAGCCATTCTGATGTTGATTTCTTGGTCCAGCGATAGTTTACTATTCACTGTGGAGCCCAGATAGGTAAAATGGTCTACTGTATTAAGCTCTTCACCGTCTGTAGACCGTAGGTATATCATTACCACCTTGCACAGTAACCATTGTTTTCTTTTTCTGATTGTTAGTCCAAATTCACAGCATGCATCAGCAAAGGCAGATAGTTAACATTGCAGCTCCTCCTCTTAGTGGGTGGTTATTGCGGCATCATCTGCAGACAGCAGCTCTCTAATAAGTACTTTTCTTATCCAGGTTTTGGCCGTCAGCCTGTGAGCATTATAAAGGCTGCCGTCAGATCGAGAATAAATGAACATACCACCCTCCTGATCTCGAAAGGCGTGTGTCAAAAGAAGTGAAAAGTATATTCCAAAGAGGTTAATAGCAGGTACATACCCCTGCTTCACTTAATGTTTGATTACAAACTCCTCTGATGTCACATCCTTAAAGTTGATTGTCCCTTTCATACCTGTGTGGAACGACTCAATAATGCTCAGCAGAGTAGGTGGACACAGTTCAACACATAATCTACAACTTGGGGAAACTAACTCGAGATGTTAAACTCTACAAAAGCCTGAAAGATATGCAGAAGGTAGCAGAGTTCCTAGAAGATACACAACTTTATAAATATAACCTTACTAGAGAAGATGCTTTAGAACAAACAAAAATCTTCGGGACTTCTGAAACTAGTAAATAAATATGAAAGCCATAAACAACACAACCCGGCTGTGTACTGTGTAGTGTCGCTGCCACTTTACCGTATTGATTATTTAAATGCAGACTGTACAGCAACGTAGTATGAGAGACCAACTGTACGATTGTCCTTTTGTTTCAGGCGGACAACAGGACAGTAAACGTACTGAAACCGGTAAGTACTTTGTTGTATTGTCTCTGTTCTTTTTTCGGCCGTGTTTACACTATGGCGTTCATTTAGGTGTATTTACATATATAATGTAGGAAGGGCTTTTTGAGGACAAGCAGTACTTTGTGGTGAGTACCGGCACCTGTTTTAGACACTATGTTGTAAGTACTGGCACCTGTTTTAGACACTATATGGTGAGTACCAGTACCTATTTTAGACACCGTGTGTTGAGTTCCGGCACTGTTTTAGACATTATGTTGTAATTACCGGCACCTGTTTTATACACTATTTGGTGAATACCAGTACCTATTTTAGACACTATGTGGTGAGTACCAGCACCTCTTTTTTAACACTATGTGGTATGTACTGGCACCTCTTTCAGACACTATGTAGTGAGTAGCAGTTTATTTTTTTCATCTATTGGCCTCTAGGTTTCTGGTTCAAATCCTCATCCAGACAGATTTATATAATTACTATTCCTCGTGATGTTCACTGGTGGTTAACTCCGGCAAAACGCTCTTGCCGCTCACCCACTTCCATATACCAGTTTTGTTCGAGAACCTGAGTTTCTGCATACACATTTGCTTTACAGATCCGGCTTAGTTTTATGCAGACTGTTGGTTTCTGGCCTCTCATGCAGAAGCACCAAAACTTCGAAGGAAACATCCCCAATTAGATGAACTTTTACGACACGGTTTCTAGAGGGCAGTGGGCCTATTCTTTTTATCCTCCACACATGACTTGCAGATATGTAATATGACTGAAACCCACACGGGAAATATAAATAACTGACCTGACCTCCATGATCGGCAGTCAGATACTAAAATTGGTGCCAGAAACTGACATGGACTCTAAATGCGATCGGTGTGAAGTGATACTAGTATCATGTGTCGGATACGTTGGGTAGCGTGAAAAAGGGTCATGTGACATCTACGAACAATACAGTTACAAAACTCGTGCGGTTGCGAGGCTCAGGTGTTAGTAAGTGAGTTTAATAGTTTCACCATTCTCGTACTAGAGTTCAAATTCCGCAGCAGGCAATTATTTAAAAGAAAAAATATGGTGGTTTGAGACGACGGCACGACAATCGCACAATGAAAGAGACTGGGTACCTCACTACGTAATTTCACCAGGTCAGTTAGTCCTATCCACGTTTTCTGGCCCATGTACACACTTTCTCAGTCTGGTCTAGGACAGAGAGGGTCATGTTGTACTGTTTTCTTCGAAAAGAGTCTCTCCTGGGACCTATGCTCAGGCTGGGGTAAGGGGGTTTGAGTTAGGGCCAGTTTTAGACGTTCTGGGCAAAATTTTGAGTTAAAACTCTACTTAAAGTATTTCAGGACCATCGCCTGTGCTAGAGAGCATGTGCACTGTGCTGAGCTTCTTTGGACTCAGATTTGACTTAGAAGAAGAACGTAGCACTTATTGGTACCCGTATACCATGATGATGTCGATCCGTTGTTCAGACCTCAAATCCATGTGTGCTTCGGCTTGGTGGACAGAAGTAATTTTGTGAAACTTTAGTAGATATCGATAGTCATCGGTTCCAATCCCATCGAAGGTCTATTTTTTTCACCTTGATGTGGATACTCAGGTCTTATGGATACCCAGGTCTTCTTCTTCTTCTTTCCCTCCTCTTTTACGGCTTGAGGTGTCGATGGAAATATAAGTGAGTGAGAGGGGGTACTCTACAGGGGGTATTTATTCGCTCAGCCGTCACATGTAGTCATTCTGCTGAGAAACAACCGACCCGGCTGCCTCGAGATACTAGCTAAGTGATTTTGTGTATCCGTGTAGTATTGTTTCTTTTTGTATGTGCTGATGAAGGCTCAATAGCCGCAACGTTCAAGTTTTGTTTGTATTTGCTATATTGTGAAGCTTGCTTAGGTACTTTTCGTTCGGTTTTAAATCTTTCTTGATGGAAATATAAGGACCTGCCTCCTGCTTTTCTGGTTGCCTTGACCCTATACATATAGTGTTGCTGTAAATGTGCTGTAGATATTCTCTGATGTTATCCCATCATCGTGTTCTTGGTCTGTGTCCTTGTACTCTTTCATTGTCACAGAAAATTCTCTCTAAGTGGGAAAAAAAAAAACTTATTTGTTTGCTGTCTTTGAATATAATTTAGAATTGGTTCTGTGCGAGGTTTCCAATACTTGAAATATTATCCTTATTCAAGCTTACGATATGAGTTAGCTTAACATCCTCATAAATTTATACAAATTAGAGTTAAAACCTCCGAAAATAAAGTAGTACTCCACTTACTGTTAACATCTCCATAATTCAAGTGTATTATGCTGTTTAGTTTTAAAATCTCCTCGGTTCATGTATATTATGTTGTTAGCTTTATAAGTCAAACTAATCTTAGCTTCTTTTTGAAAATAAAGGTGTCTTGACTATTCTCGGTTTATAGATCAGCTCTTG
This sequence comes from Candidula unifasciata, assembly GCA_905116865.2. Taxonomy (NCBI): domain Eukaryota; kingdom Metazoa; phylum Mollusca; class Gastropoda; order Stylommatophora; family Geomitridae; genus Candidula; species Candidula unifasciata. The sequence goes on along the minus strand of CAJHNH020002263.1, from coordinate 24,932 downwards.
AAAAAAAAAAAGTGAACCAGGACAGTTGGTGGATAAGCCAACAATTATATAGAAGCTGTGGAGATGTGGTTTTATAGACGAATGATGGAATATCATTGACATATATAAAGTGTAAATACAGATGTCTTGAAAGAAGCTGGTTCGCAAAGAGAACTGACTGCCCAGACAATCTGCATTCTTTAGTCTTGTCATGAAAAGGAGAAAACTGGAGTACACCGTGACAGTAGGAAACATAAATTGGAGGGGAGGCAGAGGGACATTGAGAGAAAAGATGATGGATAGTTTGACATCATGGCATAGAGGATGATCATTATAAGAGTTGATTGGAAGTACAGAAGACATAGGGTTGTGGATAAACATGACTAACCAACGCCAACAGCATGGACCTTAAGAAGAAGATGTTTACAAAACAATATTCTTTTTGTAATCTCGTTTACTTTCCAATCAAAGAACCACCAGTTTGTTTGTGGATTGTGCATGTAGCATCTGCAGAGTTGAACTATCCCGATTCTTATGTAAATAGTTTGCTTGAGAAGTCACGCACAGAGACTTTTGTATAACATTAGACAACTGACTGTAACACCGACAGCATTATGTTTTTGAGTGTCACCGGAGTTTGTAATAAAAAGGCAACGATTCAGGGATGACTGAAGAATTTAAATGTGGTAATGCAAATGAGAGAGCTTTCATAGGGAATTTATAGTAGCTATAAAATGACGACATTTTTATGCTGTTGCCAAGTGGAACTAATTTATTTAAAGAAATAAATGTACATAATTCTTCAGAAATAAGGGATAATATGTTTCACAATGTCTGCTTATATCAAGCGCTTTATCTCGTAACATCGAGAGCACCATATTTAAAACACAAAAAGGATTAATTGTACTATATGGTTCTGAAATCTGGAGTCCAACTAAAGATCCAGAGCCGTTTTTACAAACCTTTGAGAGCAGGATTCCTACGAATATTTGAATCATTCAGAGATGACAATAATGAAAAATGATAACTAGATGCAACAACGATAGGCACAATGTATTCATTTCATTGCTAAAAAAAATAGCATCCTAGGGGCTACTAGACTGCAGTGGTTTATTCACTGCCGTTAACGGAAAGACACAAACTGTCTACACATGTTAGCTAAATGTGAGCAGAAAGAGAGGCAGACCAACAAGACAAAGGATAGATGGCGTTCAGGCAGACATACATACATCTGTAGTCATCAGTTGGAAAGAGAAGATTAATAACAGAGATGAGTGGAGGCAGGTGACATCTTGAGCAATAAACCTCAAGTTCTGAAAAGGCTGCAGTAGCAGAGGAAAAAAAAAAAAAAAGAAAGGTTAAAAAAAACATTTTATTGTGTGTGTGTGAATATCTTTTAATATTTAATAGAATCTGTACAGAGTCTGCAATGACACACTGGGTAAATCATGGATAGCCAAGAGCTGTCGGTTGTCCTGTTGGGGTGTTTGTCCGTCCGTCCGTCCCTCTGCCTACAGGTTACCTGAAAACCTGCATTCCAAAAAATAAGACAAAAAGAGCTTGTTATGCAGAAAATGTTCCTCTTTGAATGGAATTCCGGGCCCCATTGTGGAGGGGGAAAAGGGTGGGTAATAAACCACCCCCCCCCCCTCCCCACACACACACACCCCAAACAAGAAGCACGCAACAAGAGTCGACTAATTTAGGGTTTAACTTCAAAGTCAAAGTACACTTGCCTGAGACTTAACGAACCAAAGTTTGCGCACAAATAAGTCAAATCTGTGAAAGGAATTTGCACGCAACACTCAACTTGTAGAACAAGGATAAAGTTTAGAAGTGGACGAACAACCAAAAGTTTTGACCGCAGTTTACACGCGGAGAGGAAAAAAGGAGAAATCGTATTTATAGAGCACATTACTTCTAAATAATCTGATTTGACATCCAATTGGCCATTTGCGCTAAGGGTATGTATTCAGTGAGATGAGTTTCTAATATTTCACCAGGTTTTTTTAACACCTGCAGATTTCGAATACTGTGGGGAAAAGTAATCAGTTCTAAAGAATTGTCCGCTTTCTACAGACCAGCAGGCAGTTTTGTCATTAGTTCGGTCTAATGAAGAATTTTGGCGGAAATGCAGATTAATCGGTTTCTTGAACGGGGGGTGGGGGGGGGGGGGGGTAGGGGGAGGGGAGATTTGGTAGCATATATATTGTGCAGTTAGGTAAAGTTAACAAATACAAATGACAGTTCAGCGATTTAATTAGAACAAATGTGGTCAGGTTGTCAATAAGCACAGTCATTAGATAAAGAACTTAATGTATTGTATAGCATTTCTAGTTTACAGTCAGCCAGTTAGAGAGGGGTTGGGGGACATGTGAAAACTTACATTGTGGGTTATAGACGAATGATGAGAAGTTGTCTTTAAAGAAATTAAATCACGGAAAGAAGTTATTAACCACATTAGACGATATTTATTTTTTGGTCATCTTCATAGGTGCCGGGTAGTTAGCATCCTTTTGATATGTTCTCTGGTGTCTTGGGAAATGAGCGGGCATATAGACTGGCTGGTTCTGCACCAGTTGGTGGTGAATTGATGTATGACAAGCTGGATGTTGTGAGGGCCCTTTAGGAGCGAGTGAACAGCGCCAAGGAACAGATAGATCATTACGGTCTGAGGAGAATGGCACTGCGAGGAATTACAAAGGGATGTGGCCGACTCTTGACACTCAGGGAAAAGGCGAGACAGATATACAACCAGATAGTTACTGGTACCATCAAAATTTTAATTTTTCGCTTGCTGCTGAAGATGGGGACAGAGAGCTTATGGGGGTGTCCCTAGTGCTGTGATGTCGATTCCTAATTCAACATTCAACATTCTCTGGTCATAGGAAGAAGAAAAGTGATTTACACCGTGACAGCGGGAAAGTTGTAAAGGAAGAGAAGCAGAGAGAAATTGAGAAAGAAGATGCTGGACAGTTAGACATCATGGAATAAAAAATAACATCTATCTGTGTCAGAAGTGTTTGTAGTTATGTGAGACAGAAGGCTGTGGATAGATTTGACTACTAACATCACATTGCGTGAACGACAAAAGAAAGAAATATTTTTCTAGAATACCGTGGATATAGAAGAAAGCAACAGTTGCCTTCACACACAAACTGAAATTTAAAAAAAAAAATGTCGAATTAAAACAATATAATCTCTCGAATAGAAAAAAATATTTTGTAAAAACATCATAATGAGGCTTGAAAAAGGAGTAGATAAATGACTACGAGTGGAACAAGCAGGATTCAGAAAGGGCAGAGGAACAACTGAGCACATCTTCGCCATACGTAACATTTTAGAACAATACAACGAATGGCAGAGACGTATATATATTAATTTTGTGGACTTTGAGAAAGCTTTTGACGGCGTCCATAGAGACGGTCTGTGGAAAATTTTACGACATTATGGAATTCCCCAAAAAAAAATAGTAAACATAATTGCTCTCTTCTATAAAGACTTTTCCTGCAGTATAAAAAACTACAACACATTTTTCCCAGTAAAGACGGGTGTAAGATGGATGTTTTATGTCATCTCTCCTCTTCGACCTTGTGATTTATTGGATACTAAAGAACACAGTAGACAGGACATTAGGAGGCATACGATGGACTCCATTCACCATGCTTGAGGACCTTGATTTTGCAGATGATATAGCACTCCTATCACATAAACATGAACATATACAAGAGAAGAGTAACAGACTAAACTGCACAGCAGAAATGGTGGGACTGAGAATAAATAAAAAGAAAACTAAGATCATGATAAACAGTCCAAACCAACAACCAGTGACCATAAGTAACCAATCACTTGAAAATGTAGAACATTTCACGTATCTTGGCAGTGTGTTAATCCTACTGGGAGGGACAGAGTAAGACATACAGTCACTTCTAAAAAAAAAAGCTAGAGCTGCATTCTGGAAAGATGAGGCAAATCTGGAAATCCAACAATTACTGCAGAGGAACGAAACTCCGACTCTACAAGAGCATCATTTTGCCAGTTCTTCTTTATGGAGCGGAATGCTGGAGAATGACCAAAAAGGGTGCACACGAGCTGTTCACCTTTCACCACACATGTCTACGTAGAATTATCAAAATGTTCTGGCCAGACACAATCTCAAACACTAAAGTACTTCAAGCCACAAACCATGAAACCTTAGACAGTATGATTACCAAGAGAAGATGGAAATGGCTTGGCCACGTTATGAGAATGACTTCTGAAATACCTGCCAAAACAGCTCTCACATGGACACCTAAGGGAAAGAGAAAACAGGGGCGCCCAAAAACAACTTGGAGACGAACGATGGAAAGTGACCTGAGTGCGGCATCTTTGACATGAAAAGCTGCACTGAAGATTGCACAGGACAGGAAAGCATGGAAAGTCCTCTCTCTGAAGCCTCATGTGCCACTAGGCATAACGAGAACTGATGATGATGATGAATCTCTCGAATACTGAAATATTTCTATATTGTGTTCAACAAGCGTGTGTTCCAGGGCCTCATTCAACAGCCTGTACTTATACTGTAGTGATTTGTTATCGCATCTTCTGTTTACAGACCGAGGGTTAGAGAATGGGGTGTGAGGGGAGGAGGACGGTATAATTTACTATGTTATAACAGATTTCGGTACAAGTTACGTTTTGGTCCACAAACAGAGAGTGACTTCCCTTAACGTTGATGCCTCATCGGGTCACAGGGCCCCTCCTATGTTACGTTCGGGGTTCACTTTGTTCGGCGTTCCCTCGCCATATATAATATTTATAAGAGGTTTTGTTGTCGTGGGAAGTACTGCAGGGGGAAGCGCCGCAGGCACGACGGTTCGTGAGTATCGAAACTGGGATGTTTGGTGGTGGTGCCCCCTCCCACCCCCTCCCAGAAAAAGAAGACACTAATAAGGAACGTAGGATCAGGAAAACAAAGCAGATTTCTTATCTTTGTAATTTTTATCCAATATTTGACAGACTTGATGGATGAGATGTATGAGACACTTTGTATATCGCATCTGCAAATTCAGATAGGTACATAAAACATTATATTTTTAGCATGTAATTATAGAATTAAATTCTCTCTCTCTCTTTCTCTCTCTCTTTCTCTCTCTCTCTCTCTCTCTCTCTCTCTCTTCTCTCTCTCTCTCTCTCTCTCTTTCCTTCCGATGAAGTCATCAGTCTATACGAAGTATTTTATTTATCTCGTAATTAACAGAGTGTGTAGGTGTGTGAGTTATGGGGCAGTGTTTGTGGGTGTATATGTGCAATATGTGTATATGTGTGTGCGTGCGCGGGCGGGCGCGGGCGTGTTAATGATTAAAATATTTGTCACATGTGAAAGGGTCTGACAGTGAAGGTAAAGGACACTTCTTATGCCAGTGGCCTACGAGACATATGATGCGAGTCTCACACGTTTTATAGACCAACTGTTGTTCGGTGTGTGATATGATCAGCATCCCGCCGACTGGCTTCATTTCCGAGGACATTGCCTGATATTCATTTAGAGCTGGGTCAGTTTGGATAGCTCATGTACTGAACTATATTTTCCTATCAATTTTCAGCGACCTCAAATGCTCCCCATCAAGTGACATTTTTATCAATTACTTGGCAACTCCTCTTGCACTCTAGCAAAGGGAACAATTAGTGCCAAAAGCTAGAACACACATCCTACACTCGTTTGTGATTTATCGCTTCTCCTGATTCTCTTCCCATGGGGTTGTCTGGGATAAAATTGAGATAGTTTTCTGCAAAAAAAAACGTGTTTCCATCAAAATAAAACCAGGAAGTTATTTTCAAGAAACAAAAGATTTATCTATTTAACCTTTTTCCTTGCCAAGTTTATTTTGTATTTTCCGTTGCTCCATACAAGAGATATGATTTATAGCGTTAAGCATGGCACCTATCATTCTAAATCAAACTGCTTACTTTTGTTTATTTATTAAAAAGAGTCGTAATTCTATGTAAAACACTCGCCCTAAATCTGAATTTCGTGGGTTCAAGTCCTGATAAAACCGGACTTTTTTTTTTTAAAACTACCTTGACTGCCAGGTCGACTTATCATTAAATGGGTACCAGGAAAAGTTCTAGGAAGTAATGACGGCCTGCGTGATGTTGACTATATCACTCACCGAAAGCCGATTGGTCTATAAAATATAGGTCTAGTCCAATATACTCATCCATCGTGTCCGAATTGTCTGCCAGTGTCCCTCTGCCCCCTGCTAACAAAAGTCCAACATGTGTCCGGTATACCAATCGTAAGCTTGTCGCTCGGTCGTCCAGGTATGCAGACTGCTGTAATGATGCTACCGCGACGACTTCTTATCTCACAGTGCCTTCTACAAAATCACCAATTCGTCTTGTCCTGATCCGAACAACATCCGGTAATTTCGTGCAGCAGGGGAAACCAATCCTGAGCTTCATGAACTCAGGTGGGCCCACTCTCTGAAAACGTCTAGGAGCTCGTGGGCCGAAACTTTTGTCGACGAGAGATTACTTCTACTGATGATTGGTAGATCCCTGCTGTAGATGCTCCCCTGTGGAGTTTATTCTTATTCTTATTGCTCAATACACCTGAAGACCTGGAAACATGTCATTTACTGTTACTACCTGCCCACGGGGAAAAGGGGGAGGGTGCTGCGTGGTCTCGACCTATGGTGTCCGCCTCAAGAGCTAGAGGTTCCGGTTTTAATCTTAGTTTCAAAAGACTGGGATCACACGCCTGTGAGCAGTGTTGCGCACTTCAAAAAATTCCTTGACAGTTGGAAATTGAACAAAGTAGCCTAACCACGCTGCCGGGGCAAAATTTTGAGTTAAAAATCTACTCAAAGTATTTCAGCATCCTCGCCGGTGCTACAGAGACTGTGCACTGTGCTGAGCTTCTTCGGACTCAGAGTTGAGTTAGAAGAAGAACGGACGCACTTACGGGTTACTACCCGTGTGCGATGGTGTTGATCCGGTGTTCAAACCTCATACAACTTGCCCAGTATGTCTGAAAACGTGAAAAAGGTGTTCATTTCTTTACTTTCTTTTACTTTAGTTGTGCAAATATAAATATTCAGTCACTGTGGAGGGACTTACAGAACACGCCATGTATTCAATTCTTGAAATAGTTGAAAGCATGCTCTCTCTCTCCTCTTTCCTTCCCATCCACCTCTTTTCCTTTCTAAGTTTCTGTTCTTCAACACAACATCATTCTCTCTCTCTCTCTCTCTCTCTCTCTCTCTCTCTCTCTCTCTCTCTGTCTCTCTATCTATCTATGTATCTATCTATCTATGTATCAAATCTAATCTAATCTGTCTGTCTGTCTGTCTGTCTGTCTGTCTGTCTGTCTGTCTGTCTGTCTGTCTGTCTGTCTGTCTGTCTGTCTGTCTGTCTGTCTGTCTGTCTGTCTGTCTGTCAACCATTTAGGAAGGCATAAATATTGATATAACGTGCCACCTAATATGGCACATATCAAGATACAAGATGGAAACAATGAAAGCAATTCATAAATTTGAAGGAAAAAAAAGGACAGACAAGGTGTATGTGGAAAGCTGTCACATTTGGGAAACAAATATTAATAAGTAAAAGAAACATCTATTTATTTAAAATAACAAATGCCAGGGAAGACTGGAACGTCGTGGTCGCTAATGTCGGCTCCAGACCAGGCATTCGAAGAAGAAGAAGATGATAATTATTGACTGTATAACACATTCTGTTCAATATAACAATTTGAGTATTATGTGATCTTTGCAACATGTATCAGTCAAGAGCAGGCACAAAGAAAATATTGAGGAGGGGGATTGGGAGGTTCAGGAAAACAAAGGAAGGCGTATTCGGGGGTCATACCCTTTACGAATGTTCTAGGGCACTCAAGACTTCCAGAATTCGGTCAATCAGTCAACCTCTTACGTTATACCTATTTATAGCCTCATTACACGTGCTCTGTTAATTCATCAACAGTTCCAGACGATTTCCCAGCACTCATGGTTAAAAAAACAAATCTCCTGTGTTTTTTTTTTTTTTTTCTAATAATTTTTCAAGTGTCCAAGCACTTACTTTACTTACTTTTTCCTTCCACGTATGCCGCTAAGCGTTGTGGGGAGATGCAAGTTCCTGTCATAAGCAAGGCGGGCAGCATCTGATGTTCTGAGGCCATGCTTTTGGCAGGTTTCGGAGACCCCGTCAATCCACCGTTTCCTTGGTCTTCCTCTTGCCTTATATCCTGAGCTTCTTTGGTTGAAAATTTGTGATGTTATTTGATCATTTTTCATCCTGGTTAGATGTCCAAACCATTTCATTCTTTGATGTTCTATGTAGTCTAAACATGGCGTAGTTTTGACAGTGTTTCTAATGTCTATATTCTTTATCCTGTCTAGTCTGGTCTTATTCGCTGCTTTTCTTAGACATTTCATTTCACAGGCTTCTATTTTTCTTCCAAGCACATTGTCATCAAATGAAATGATAGGCTTGTTAGCTATAGCGATTTTTTGGGGTGCCATTTCTCAATTTGAATAACAACTGCATTGTTTCCCCCAAGTGGACAGCCATTCTTTAATTTCAGCACCTGGAGCGGGTCGCCATCTTTTTTCTTCGTCTGATGACTCGCCAGCCACGACAGAGGAGGAACGAATATTGATTTTTCTGGCGAATATGAAACAAATGAAAAAATTAAGAATACTGGGGTTGGCGAATATTGTAAGTCCACAGTATATTGACGACATCACCCGAGGGTAGTTTCTAAAAATATGAGTCTAATATACCGGCCCGCTGGACCAGATTTTCTCGCCTAGTAACAGAATACTGAATTACGTAATCATTAGCGTTTCGACTAACTTATCACAAACTAGTGTGTTTCTCTTGTCTACTAATACTGATTTGTTAAAAACCTTTCAGCTAGATTTTAGTCATCGGAAGACTACACAAATTTCGTTTTTACAGTAGATAGAAGACTACAGAAATTGTTTTAATATCGTTTTACAAACATAGAGAAGCCGGCTTTCAGCGATTGTTTGACTCGTCCTGACTTTGAGATTAGTTCAGGATTTGGCTGAAAGCAGCTTTTGATTACATTTCACCGATTGTTATTCCACATCCATGCTCTATTTTAAGTCATAGTTTTTCATAAATATCACAATTCCGATAGAATAGAAGCTTTTAAATTGTATTTTATAATGTTGCATCCAACAGTGACACTGATATCTTCTGTATTATGTTTTCAGAACACAGCCAATGCGACCTTGTCTGTTGACAGCGTGATGCAAGGCGGCTTTGGCTTTAAGAATGAGGAATCTTGCCTTAGCAAACTCGGGGAGCAAGCTCAGAGAACTGATGGTAACTACCTTTTGTTTTTTTTTTTTTAATTCGGCATTTGTTTGCTCGAATCTGTTGTGTTAGCATAAATTTAAACAAGCTTATTGCCATAAAGCCGATACAAGCTTGTTGCTGCATTATCTCTTGTTTATTATACTGCATTATGTAAAGATGTCCTTGTTTTTGTGTTTTCTCCATCATTTCTTTAATATACTGATACGATATGGTTCATAAGCGGACTCCGAGACTGGCGTAGTCCAGATTTCGTTTCTTTGATCTGATTTGCTTTTTTAAAACTTCTGATTGTTTTAACAGTTATAATTAATAAAACTCAGAAATGGTGATGGGGCACTATGACAATGTGTAGTCTGGCAGTAGAGGATGGTAGAGATGATACCTATACACACTCTTTTGTAAAGACCCAGTATCGATTATAATCTATAGGATGATCATTGAATGTTAGTTTACGGCATTTGCTAAGGATCTGGACACATAATGTAGAAAGAAATATACCAACATAACAAAATAAAAATCGCAGCATTGTGTCCTTCAGTTTATGTTTTGGTAGCTGTTCGCACTATTCGCCAAATTTACCTCACAATTCGACTGCAGTTAATCAATAATAATGTATGTGGATTAGATTGGCTTTTTACCCCACCAGGACATCACACAAGCGATAAACACCCGATGACACAAAGTGCCACCATGCGGATGAGGATCACCGTGGAGAGGTCCCAGAAACCGCGTTCAGACATTTGGCCATTATGATGACCTGCCTATATTGCGGCCCCTGGCAAAAGCCAGAGTGGGGCTTCAAATAACAAAAAATAACGTCCTAAGAAGGACGTAAGGTATTATAAAATATAATGTATGTGTCTCTCGATGCCACCATAGTCTTACACCGTTTACACAGCGCACATTTTCAGGTTCATTTCCTAGTTAGACTTTTTTCACCCTTTTTTTAAACACTCGTAGATATATTCTCAGAGACTATTGCAAAAAGATTACAGAAAATGGAATATTATTTGCTGGATCTGCTCGGTCACATACGATTGTTGGGGGGGGGGGGGGGAATTTGATTGTTAAGGGGGCAATTTGATTGTTAAGGGGGAGCAATTTGATTGTTAAATGGGGAGGGGAGAGCTATTTGGTTTGTAAGGGAGGCAATTTGACTGTTAAGGAGGCAGTTTGATTGTTAAGGATGCAATTTTATTGTTAAGAAATCAATTTCATTGTTAAAGAGGCAATTTGATTGTTAAGGGGCAATTTGATTATTAAGGGGCAATTTGATTGTTAATGGGCAATTTGATTGTTAAGGGGCAATTTGATTGTTAAGGGGCAATTCGAAAATAGACTCGTAAGAATCGAAGTATTATGTATATGTTACATAGGAAGCATACGAATTTGAGAAAGGGGTACACAGTGTATAGCACAACCGAAGGTTGGGAAGTACTAGACTAGATGCTTAGCCTCCGTCCCAGAGGCATGCGATCTAAACCCGTATCAAGTCGATGACATTTCTTTTTGTCTTTAATAGCGTTTGTAGATCAAGCCTTAAATGGGAACTCAATAATGTCCTAGGAAGTAAAGGGGCGCCGGTGTGATGTTGATCACATTACATGTTGGTCTATTTGAAAAGAAAAATGGTGGTTATGAATCTACCTACATTTACCCGACGCGCCAATGGCATGAAAAGGTTTCTACAGATTGTCTGCTGTGCTGTTGTGAAGTCTTTGAAGTCGATATATGATTAGAAAAAATATAAAAACCGAACGAAAAGTATATAAGCAAGCTTCACAATATAACAAATACAAACAAAACGTGAACGTTGCGGCTATTGAGCCTTCATCAGCACATACAAATGAAACAGTACTACACAGAAACACAAAATCACTTAGCTGGTATCTCGAGGAAGCCGGGTCGGTTGTTCCTCAGTAATACATATATGATTAGTTACAGCAGTCTATAATGACTCTTATAGTCCGTTCCAAAAATCGTGCCCTCAGACTTTGACAAATGTCCTGAAATCACCTGTACTTAAAACGAAAGCGTGCATGCAGTCCTAGATTTCTCATGTCCTCACGATTTCATAATTTAAAGTAGCATAGATGCTGCTATTTTTCTACAGCAGCGATGTTTTCCTACCTTTATGAAACTAATAATTGTTGAACCATTAAAATGTAAAATATAAAGTAACTGGCACAGATCAACAAGCGTTATGGTAGTTCATGACATATCCACTTCACTATTCAAAAAAAGCATCCCTCACATTTCTCACAAATTACTTCCACAACAAGGGTAATTTTATGTGGGTTTTTCCAGTTTCCCCTCATGCCATTTACTGTAAACTTGCTAATTGTGTGATTTGAATCAATATCTGTTTTTTTATTTTTTTATTTACCAAAAATGAAGCCAAAAAAAAAAATAATAATAATTGTTTGTTTACATTTTAATTATTTTCTTGCAAAGACGTGATTATAGCGGGTTGCATGCATCATTTATACAATTTACACCAAACGGTTGCTAAGTGACATATTTTTTTTTTTAAACTTGAACACGACTTTTCAAACGGACGAGTGACAATATTTTTAAATGTATAGGCAGTTAGCTACAGTGTACATTACTTTCTGAGAGCTTTATAAGCATGGGGGCGGGGGGGGGGGGAAGCACCATATGCAGTGTAAGAATTAAGCTAATTCAATTTTCTACAATTCGTGTGCGCTTACCTGCTTGCTCAGCAGTCCTGTGTTTCAATCCCCATCTAGAAGGGGTCGTTGTTGAACTCTGCACTCTGAATTCTAAATGTGGTAAATGCAGTGGGCGGCACGGACAAACAATTCAAATTATTATTTAGATATGGCGTATCATTTTCAACATGATGTCAAAGAAAACTAAGAAAGAAAGAAAAAAGAAAGAAAGAAAGAAAGAAAGAAAGAAAGAAAGAAAGAAGAAGAAAGAAAAGAAAAGAAAGAAAGAAGAAGAAAAGAAAGAAGAAAGAAAAGAAAGAAAGAAAGAAAGAAAGAAAAGAAGAAAGAAAGAAGAAAAAGAAAGAAAGAAGAAAAGAAAGAAAGAAAGAAAAGAAAGAAAGAAAGAAAGAAGAAAGAAAGAAAGAAAGAAAGAAAGAAAGAAAGAAAGAAAGAAGAAAGAAAGAAAGAAAGAAAGAAAGAAAGAAAGAAAGAAAGAAAGAAAGAAAGAAAGAAAGAAAGAAAGAAAGAAAGAAAGAAAGAACGATAGAAAAAAAGAATGATTGAAAAAAAAATAAATAAATAAAAACAATGGAAATTATAAAAAGAGATTGTGGAAAAAAGGTGAGAAAGGAGTCCAGCAAACTTATCTGTGCAAGCATGTATAATAAATTTAAGTCAACCATAACTTCAGTTCTCAAGAAAGCAGATTTTTGTTAGGAAATTGATGTGACCAAAGAAGTGTCTATCGTGGCATCCTGAAGAAATAGTTATGAAAGAAATATAACTTGAACCACTCGTCTGGATCCATGACATTCAACTGAAAGTATGTAGTGCATCCGACAATATATATGATCTGTATAGACGTTCAAGCTGTTAACAAAGATCTATCGCTTAGCTTACCATCCACTATCAGTAGCAATGACATGGCAAGGAAAGGAATGGTTAAATAACATTTTTAATTTATTTTAATTATAATCTTTATCCGAAAAGGGATTCATTTATTTCGCTATTATGTACTGGAAAATTAGAGATCTAAAAACTTTTCAATAAAGGAACCAGTCAGCAAAGAATTATGTTCCTAAATAGATTACCACTGTATTCTAGAGTTCTCGTTTCTTTTGGCAAAGAAGGATATATGGACTTTAGCGAAAACGCTTCTAGAAATGCCATGAATTTCAAAAACTAATTTTATCTTGAAAGATACTTTTCCTTGTTTGTATATAAAGAAAAAATATGTTTTAAAAATTATACATATTTCTGTTTTAATGAGGCAGTAATTGAGGTATTCCATTCTTTTTGATAACAGGCTTTTTTGTTTTTCGTTTTTTGTGTGTGTATATCTATACTTTTGTGAGTTGTTGTTTTTTTAAACGATGTTTTTTAGGTATGAAATCCTTTGAGGTAACATTACCAACATATAACAAATCACATACATAGTTATTGCAGTCTAGATAATATCAAGAAGTAACTAAACACACAACAGTTATGACCAGAAAGCTCAAATGAGTTTTGTTGCGCTTGCTTGTCATCATTTGTTTTACGACAAATCTCAGCCAGACTGTGTTATTAAAATAATAATTTTTTTTTTTGTAATTATTCGGCTTCTTCTTCTTCTTTTTTCTACTACTACTACTTCTACTACGCGGCGTCCGTGGCTAAGGCGTTGCGAGTCCGACTCGTAAGCCAGCATACCGCGATCGAAACCTGCGTGGGCTGCGTGGATTTTTATCGTGGTTCGGGACGTCGCAGGTCGACCCAGCCTAAAATGGGTACCAGGATGGGCTGTCCTGGGAAAGTAAAGACAGCCGGCGTAATGCTGACCACACAGAGTGCTGATGGTCTGTAAAAATATGGGACGCTCTGCCCATATGCCCGATGCGCCGAAAGGCGTGAAAAGGGAACTTTACTTTTACTACTACTACTGCTGCCGCTGCTACAACTATTAGGTTAGGTTAGTTGCGTATCCTTTACTGGACGTTGCAGAACCAAGAGCCCCTGGCTGTTGTGTGGTTTCTCTATGCAAATTTACGTCCATTAGTTTGCCATGCCACTGGACGGTCGGCTCCCTGATACCACTGTCGAAACCAACGTAAGGCGGATGGCTCTCAGCTGGTAACGAACCCGGCACCTCGGCATTACGAAGCGCTCGCATCGACTTAGCCACAGAGCCGACTCTACAACTGCTTCAGATTTATCAGCATCATTATCTCACCCTCGCCAGCACGAATATCACACTTAACAACATCTTGATTTTGTTCAAGTGTTAAATATGAGTGACATCAGAGTAAACTGGACATGTTTGAAACGAGTTGCTACTTTAAGTGCGTGGGCGCCATGCTACCAGCAAATATCTGATGAATTAAAATGTCAAATGTATAATAGCTCAAACTAAGACAACATTCTAGAAAATGAAGAATATTCATTTAATCTTTCTTTGTCAATAGTGGTAAGGAGAAACCCAGATATACGAAAGTCAATAAAGGACAGTATCCAATTAGTGATAAATTATACTACTTTTTATTAGTACTATCTATTGGTAACTGCAGAAGTGAGGTTTTCAAGACGATTGATGATAGCACTAGAGAGAGAGAGAGAGAGAGAGAGAGAGAGAGAGAGAGAGAGAGAGAGAGAGAGAGAGAGAGAGAGAGAGAGAGAGAGAGAGAGAGAGAGAGAGAGAGAGAGAGAGAGAGAGAGAGAGAAAATTATCAATCAAGATGTCTTGAAGGAAATAAACATACTGAAAGAACCGATTACTGCCATCAGAAAGGGACAGTCTGTATTTCTTGGTCATGTCATGGTAAGAAAATTGGCGTACATCCTGACAATGGTAAACTTAGAAGGGGGAAAAAGGGAGGGGGGCCGAGAGAAGAGAAAGACAGTGAAAGATGTTGGATAATTTTACATTCATTCATGGAAGATCATGTGTCAGAAATGATTGGAAATTCAGGAATCAGAAGTTTGTGGGTAGATATGACTACCAAACCACAAGGCACGGACTAGAAGAAGAGGCATTTTCTGAAGTGTATTTACGGATCCGTAGATTTAAACTTTCTATTGGATATAACTGTTGTGAAAGGCATATACAGCACGAACTTGTATTGCCAGGAATGACCCACATACTGAACCTGTGAACTGAATTAGTTCATAAACATATACGCGACCAGGCTGTATTCGTGTTTACAATTTCGTTGCAGGGGTCCCCAGAAATGTTATATCCATGTTGTTGTTAATATTGTTCCTATTGCTAAATATGATCGCAGCTCACAGTTAGAACCAGATCTTTGCTAGTTCCCTGCTCCCTGCATGTATGTGTTCCAAGTGGCCTTGGTGTTTTGTTGTCCTCATCGTGCAAAACAGCACCTGTGGCGACCACTAGCTTGTGATTCGTCTGTCTACAACCATGCGACCTTTGATGTGGTCGAAGCAGTTATTTTTCCTGGTGCTTTATTATTCCCCTACCCCAAGCAGGGTAAATCCACAGGTCACGGGACAGTCTAATATTTCAGGGGGGGGGGGAGGGGGGGGTGTTAGATAGGCTGCATGCACCCGTGGAAACTAGGCTCCTATCTTTCTCACGATATGTTGGTGGGTTGGGGTTAGGGCCCGTTCTAGATTTTTTGGGGTCGTTAAAAGCATCAGAAAGCCGGGAAACCCAGTCTTACCACCCTCTAAAGTGTTGGAGTTGTCCTATGACGTCATCTGGTGGGAAATATTTATTCAGAACCTTTTTCTTTAACCAGATACTGCTGACAGTCACTTTGCTTCAGTTTTTGCTGAGTTAAATATTAGGAACTACATCCTTGAAATAAGTTAGTAATAGTAGAGAACATTTTTCCACTCCTTCGGGCATATTGGGCATATAGGGAAAGACATATATTTTATAGATCAATCAGAATTTGGTCGTCATGTGGTCAGCGTCACACCGGCCGCCTTCACTTCCCAAGACTTAGCCGGGCACTCATTTAAGTCTAGGTCGACCAATGCCATTTTGTAAGAAAAACAAATTACGGCTCTGTAAGGACTAGAACCCACGACCTTCGGGATCTGCAGGCAAGCGTCTAGACGCGATCCCCACGGCGGCTCTCTGAAATCGTCTAGGTACAGTTTTAATTCAAAGTTGTCTAAACATATTCTAGTGAGGTATAGCATGATGCTGTTTCAGGTTTCACGAAGACCTTTACGACAATAAATGTAACTTATAGGCCATCATTTTCTATAACCATAAAGGGCAATAGTTCATTCCCTGCATACATGAGAAGGTAAATCGTCCGTACACGCGCACCCAGCGTTAAGGATACGCATAATTTAGCCCACCGGGATACCTTAGCACACAATACTTTCAAAGCTGGTGACACCAGACACGTGAGAAGGCGGCACAACGTGACTTCCTAATGTTTGGTTATTTTCAAACACTTGGATTAAAACGATCCATATATGTTTAAATTACATGCGCTGTTTTGGAATCGTGACATTTTCTTGCATTGACACTTGTTGCTTTTGTAAGTAAAGTAAAAGTAAAGGTCCCTTTTCCACGCCTTTAGGCGTATAGGGCATATAGGGTAGACCTATATTTTTATAGACCAATCAGCACAAGATGGTTGATGTGGTCAGCGTCACGCCGGCCGCCTCTACTTTCTGGGACTGCATCCGGTACTCACTCAAGGCTGGGTCGACCTGAGAGTCAAGGTCATTTTTTTTTAAAAGTCCGGCTCCGTCAGCGAGCGAGCCCACGAACTTCTGATCCATACGCGAGTGTTTAACCGCTACGCTACGGCGACTCTGTTTCTTTTGGACGTTTAAGAATTCTTTGTTTGTTACAGTCGCGGTTGTCATTGCTGATAGTCAATGGTTGTACTTGCTCCAAATACGTCACACATCAATCCCAGCACGTATTCGCTTCTTGTGTTTTTACTAGGCAATCTCCAATGGAAGTCATAGTCTGTCTACCAGAGACGAGGATCCAACAGTCTGCATATTTCTTCTTCTTTGTTCACCGGCTGTGTGTGCCAATGGAAAGTCCTGGTTGTGCTACTATTTGGATGTCAATGTTATGCCAGGGCTTGAATATTCCATCTACGACGGGTCTACTGGCTCATTTGTGTGCAGCTGGCTTGTTCCTTGCCGCTCGGGAAGAGAAGCCAGATAAGTAAAACAGATGTGCACGCAAAACTCAAGTTCTGGAAAAGGCTAAAGTCCAGAAGTGGACAAATAACCAGAACTGTCTACCGGAGTTTACAGCCAGATGAACGAACAGTAAAAAAAAAAAACTATGTAACTTTACGTTTTGGTAGTTTACTAAGGATGGGGAACTGGTTGAAGAAATAAACTGGGACAGAGAGACCCACTTGTACAGCATACGACAATCCCGATCAGCACAAAGAAACATTTCATAAGCATTATCATTCCTATTCTATGCTACGAGTGCCAAACAGGGTTACTCGCCATAATTCGTAAATGGAAATTTAACTACATACAAACATAGCAATGGGATGGTTTGCACACTCAAAGAGAATACCTTGTGACGCCATAGCATACATGGTGTACACCAAAAAAGAAAAAAAGGACAATCTTCCGATCCGCAGGCCAGCGTCTAACCGCTACAGCACGCCAGCTCACTCATGTAGTGTCTTAGAAACGCAATAAGTATTTTCTTTTAACGTGTGTTTTATGGAGAGTACTATAGTCTTTATTGCAAAAAATCTATCACATATAGCTGGATCTCTCTTCCAAATGAGGATGTTTATCCGCCGAAAGCGTCGCTCTGTGGGTGAAACTACGCGGCTCCAACGACGATCCCTGTAGATCTCCGAGACTTCTGCAGTCGCAAATCAAAGAACAATGTCATGCGAGTTTAATTATTGTCATAACGTTTCACTTCGACATACCGAGAGCCGACCAGGTAGTAAGCAATAATAAATTACTGCCGTTACAATGCCTAGTTAAACCAAGCAGCCCCAAAAAATGCGGGAGCTGGTTCTGCAATGCCGTGTAGAGGATGCGCAAGTAACCTTATCAAAGGCAGGATACGCTAGTTGTCTCAAGGGATTACAATTCCAACACACACACACACACACGCACACACACACACGCACACCCACCCACACCCACTCGCAAACACAACACATAAACACACACACACCACACATACACACAATGTTATTAACAACGTTATACCAGTTATTTTATAATGGTTGCTTCTAGCGATAAATGTTAATACATTTCTACACTTAAAGTTTAAAAAAAAAACTGTTGTCATGGCAACAACCATCACCTTGAGGGGGGAAAAACACTAACAAATGTAGAATCATTAAATTTCAGAAACAAAGATAGGTATTGAGCAATAAATTATTGATTCACGAACTGTAATTATATTTTCAAGGAATTAAATCCATATCCCACATCACTTTCATCATTAGGTAGTTTTTGTTAAAGATAGAATACGGGAGTGAAAAGGTGGGGGGGGGGGGGGCGGGGGAGGACAGCATAGCCCCTTAAGTAAAGTAAAGCAAAGGACCCTTTTCCACGCCTTTAGGCGTATAGGGCTAGACCTATATTTTTAAAGACCAATCGACACAAGATGGGTGATGTGGTCAGCATCACGCCGGCGGCCTCAATTTCCCGGAACTGCACCCGGTACCCACTCAAGGCTGGGTCGACCTGGGAGCAAAACTAAGAAGAACTATTTTTTGTCAACCTAATGCTAACTGTGTCAAACTTGCACACAGAAGGGAACTAATTCACGCAAAATCACAACAGAGATAAGATTCTCAAAAGTGCAGCCGGTGTATCGGGAATAGAAAAAAAAAATTTTTTTTTTAAAGGAAGAAATCAAAAGAAGACTGGAGCTGAAACCAGTCATACAGTTTACTAAAGAGCAGTAGGCAAGGTCTAAAATGCTTTGTTACCAACTTCCCAGAGAGCCACGCTCAAGACATGTAAATCATCCAGACTAATAAGAAGACCATGCAGAATATGGAACAACTGCATTAAGAAAAACCTTAAGAAAATAAACAATAACTTATAATGTGCATTGGAAACACCACACAGAAGAACCTTACATAGATATAAATATATATATATATATTAATATAAATATAGAGAAATAGGCATAGCGAAGGGAAAGAATATATCCGTTTCAAACAGCGATTTCTCTCTGCCACCCAAGAATGCTTGTAAAGGAAAAGTAAGTAAATAAAAGTGAAGATCTCTTTTGACGCCTTAGGTGCATCGGGCATGGGAAGAGCACCCATATTTTTACAGACCAATCCGCACTAGGTGGGTTGTGTCGTCAGCATTACGCCGGACGTCCTTACTTCCCCAGGACACAAATCCTGGTACCCATTTTAGGCTAGGTCGACCTGCGACACACCATTCATTCATTCATTCATTCAGTAGCATGTCCCTCGCGGAACCTCGCTGCCATAACAACCCTCCGGAATACCTTCCTATCCTGAGCAAGATGTCCTGCGTCTGATACACCCATCTGGAGATCATCTGCCACATCCTGCACCCATCTTCTCCTTGGCCTTCCTCTTCCTCTCTTCCCAGGCATATGCCCCTCTATTATTGTTCTCTCTAGACTTCCGTGACGTTTCAAGTGACCAAATTATTTCAATTTTCTCTGTTTTATTGTCTTTACTAGCCAACCCTCTTCAATATTCAGCTCTTGAAGTATGGATGCATTTGTTCTTTTTTTTACCCAAGATATTCTTAGAACCTGTCTGTAACATTTCGACACACCATACCAGGATTAAAATCCATGCAGCCAGCAGTGGGGTCCTATCGCGTTCGTTGGAATTACGAGTCGGACTCGCAACGCCTAAGCCACGGACTCCGCTAAGAATGTCTGTAGACTTTGATTAATGGCTTTTAGCAAATAGCAGTAAATAAGGAAACCTAAACAAACGAAAGTGTTAACGATCTTCCTTGTCCCTCTTCCGGTTATTCCCAATGGATTTTATCTTTATGCACTCATCATAAATCTGTTCTTCAAACAATGTTTTCATCGTGTATGCAGCACGCTCAGCTAGGATTTGGGTGTGCTTTCTGTGCAGCAAGGGAGCTGATTAAAAACACAAATAAGAAACGACGTGACCCGGAGAGTGGGGGCGGGCAGCACTCAGCCCTATGACACATTTCTGTGGGTTCACAGTAAACCCATGACTTATTTAGGTGATAATACGATGAATAGTAAATATATACACTATTTCAAATAGTATGCGATACACACACACACACACCCACCCACAAACATCCACACACACACCCCCACACACACCCCCATTCACACCCACACACACACACCCACACACACGCACAAAACATTAATATGAGTACGGATCTGGAGGTCGTATGTTCATGTAATAGCAGAGCCGGACTTTTATTAGAAATGAATTTGATTCCCAGATCGACCCAGCCTTAAATGGGTACCAGGTAAATTCCTGGGAAGTAAAGGCGGCAGTGGTGATGCTGACCACATAGCCGATGGGCCAATAATCTATAGGTCTAACGCTATAACCCCCATACGGTCGAAGGTATGGAAAAGAGTCTGTACTTTGTGTGTATATATGGTGGTGGTGGTGGTGGTTTTGGTGGTGGTGGTGGTTTTGGTGGTGGTGGTGGTGGTGGTGGTGGTGGCGGTGGCGGTGGCGGTGGTGGCGGCGGCGGCGGCGGCGGTGGCGGTGGCGGTGGTGGTGGTGGTGGTGGTGGTGGTGGTGGTGCTGGTGGTGTGGTGGTGGTGAGGGTGGTGGTGGTGGTGGTGGTGGTGAGGGTGGGGGGGGGGAGAGAGAAACCGTAGCCCCCTTGCAGTATTGTGGGAGGGAGAGGAGTATTTTCAGATGGGGTGCTGGGGGGAGGGGGAATAACCTGTCATACAGTAAAAGCAGAATTCTCCGAATTCCTCCGCCTCATATGGTGCATGTGTGTGTGTGTGTGTGTATGCATGCGCGTGAGTGGGCTTTACGTGCATATGTTCTATTTGTATGTGCGTTTGCGCGAGAGCGAGCGCGAATGTTCCAAAGTCTGTTTTCCCCCTAGGAAGAGCCACTAATTCTGAGCCCGGGTCTCTTTGTAATATAAATCTCGTCTGTAAACACGGTGCCATCGTATCAACATGCAAATAAGGATTCGCTTTTTCATTTCAAAGTACAGCTGCACTTTTCTCCTAATTTCCCTTCTAGAATATTGAACTTCGTAATCCGACATTCTGGACTGGTATTTGCCTTCTGTAGCTATTCAGCCAATCTGAAGCTCGGTGTGTGTTAGCATCGTAGAGAGACCAGTATTGTCTGTCATCGGCTTAACAGTGTGAGATGTAGAGTCACTATTACAGTTGAATTACACTCTCGTTAGAGGGCTACAGAGGAGTGCCCGTTGCGGTGCCGCTAGACGCTCACCGCGGATTGGAAGGTTGTGGGTTCGCTTCTTGGCGGAGCCGAAATTTTTTCAAAAATGACCTTTGCTCGCAAGTCCACCCAGCCTTGAGTGGGTTCCGGGTGCAGTCCCGGGAAGTAAAGGCGGCCCGTGTGATGCTGACCACATCACCCATCTTGTGCTGATTGGTCTATAAAAATATAGGTCTAGCCCTATATGCCCTGTACGCCTAAATGCGTGGAAAATGGTCCTTTACTTTTTTTATTTACTGTATCACATTGACCTTCATTCGACTTATTTTAGTTTCCTGTTGACAAGATATATGCAGCTTTCCTTGTCTTTCATTAGTTATCGAATTTCCTCTTCTTTAACTTCGAATCCTAACGCTTTATATTGAAGCCTCAATTAGAGGTCAGACAGAAAAGACTGAGTTCATGTGATAAGAATAGGAATTTAGAGTGACTTTCTTAATTCTGATTGCCTCATTTAAAAAGAAAAGACCGATTTCGCTGCTTTTAGTGTATTTTAAGTTTAGCATGAGTATCCGAGCAAACCGCCACACAGGCAGTTATTGTATCAGACTCCATGAATATGCTTCAGAATATAGCTACAGGCAGTATGCGCTCTGAATGGGTAGAAAGCATTCGATAATCGCACTTAACCTCCGTAACCTGGATCTACACATCGGGTCATGCGAGTGTAAAGGGAAATGAGCGAGTGGACCAACTGGCAAGCACTGAACTAAGGACTGCGGGAAAAAGCATGGACAGAGCAGACATCGTCAACGCTGTACGCACTGGGCTAGTGGATAATGAAGAATCCCTGACACTAACACGATTGCATGACATGGGAGTAAAGCATGGGGAAGCACGTCTTTGCCGTCTTCGAGGCCGAGATAGGAGACACTATAACCAGCTTCTAATGGGAACAATTAGTAGAAGTACTATGGAGTGGCTGCTGCGAAGGAGGACTGAGCACGCATGGGAATGTCCAATGTGCAGTGACGTCAATTGTGATAACGTGAAATAACATAACATCTTGTAGGGTGTCGGCAGTCCGAAACCCAAGTTCAAGGTGTCTCCTTCGTGCCAAAGAACTGCATGGCTGTTGGGTGAACAGTCGTTAACGAAGGCAGTCAGGTCGTTATAGGGGCGACGCTTGCTGGTGGATGTGATGTCCTAAGCCCCTTCCCCAGCTAATAGTGAGGGTACTGCTGGGGTGACCGTTTACTAACCATCAAATAATGCTTCAGGTCAAACTTTTCGTAGCTCTTGCATTTTTGCTCCATTTGTAGACTGGAAGGGTATAGTTTCGTTGCATAGCTTCTGAGTTGAGTGCATGGCGTACCATTGTGAGCTGCGGATTTCATTTGAACTTTGATAAACATTTTATGTGTTTTTCTTTGGCACAAGAACGGAGCAACTATGGGGCTACCCGTTTATATGAAGCTGAAACTAAGATTACCAGATTACTAAGTATATTAAAATACAACTGCTGTGTGAAAACGGGTGTTTGGAAGGTGCCGAATGTAAGACGGGTCTGCGTGCCCAATTTGTGACGTTTTAAAATAAAGTTCGTTCTTTCGTTCGTTCGCTCTTAGTGTTTTCTCAAGTATAGTGACAACAAAGAATAGATTGAGCATTCCATTTTTGGAAGAAAATGGCAAAATAGTGTTTTTTTATAAACTTTTCCTTCTTCTGAGATTTTTTTCTTGCATGTTGTTATCCATAATATTAATGCAAACTGGTGAACTCAATTATTAAAAGTTATATTATAAACCGTCCTCTCTTCTCTCTCTATCTCTGCATAATCTCTGCATCTCTCTCTCTCTCTCTCTCTCTCTCTCTATCTCTCTCTCTCTCTCTCTTTCGCTGTTACTATTGCTCTTTTACTCTCTCTGTCTCATTCTCTTGTTTTCTATTCTTCACTCACCTCTTCCTCTCGTTTTTTCTCTTTTTACGTTTTTTCTATCTCCTTCTGTCTCTACTTCTCTCACCCCTACCCCTTCTTCTCTTCTTTCTCTAATGCTATCCCTCCTTCTCTCTCTCTCTCTCTCTCTCTCTCTCTCTCTCTCTCTCTCCCCCTCTCTCTCTCTCTCTCTCTCTCTCTCTCTCTCCCCCCCTCTCTCTCTCTCTCTCTAGGTATGTTCCACATTCCCTGCTCTAGTGGTTTTAAATGATTTCTATGTGGGGGGTTTTTTTCAGAGTTCTTGTTGACAGTACTTAGGATTTATTTATTTATTGTCCCATTCTTGTTAATCACATTGGTTTATTTTTTTTATTTCGTTTTTTTTTTTTTTTTTATTTGGAGGCGTGAGGAATGTCCATATACTCAAGTTTGCGCAACCTGAAAAATATTGAACACCAGAGCTTTACTCATACCTTGATCCTGCACCTCTTTCTTCTTCCCGAACGCATTATCGATATATTACTTTTCTCAGATTAGTATGAGTCGTCGTCAGTCTCATTAGTTACTCGTTGTTTGTTTTTTTTTTTTTTCTTGCACTCATTTCTTCTAGGCGTTTGATGCTATAGTTGTTGATGAACAGTTGCATGATCAGATTGAAGTAATAATCACCATGGACAGGTAGTGCAGTGAAAGGAGGCAAGCAGCCGCTGATGCTGAAATAACGGCTAGAATCCATAGGGCCATGTCTAGGTTACGTCATCATCTATACAAATTGTGTAGTGTTTCGTGGGGTAAGATATGAGTGGCATACACGGCGTAGGGAAGTGGAGGGACAGTGAAAGAAGAAGGTATTCAGTTCAACTATTAACATGACGATGAAGCTGGGCACTTGCATGGCTGGTGGAGTAGAAAACAACCAACGCAGAGATAGTGACAGATGAACGTGCTATAGGTGCTCCAACCTGATAAACTCTTGACTACAAAAGCTTGACAGTATCTAGAAGACATGCCGCAAGAACCTTTCATGGCTGTACACACCAGGGGACGCTGAGGTAAAAGGAAATCAAAGAGCTGAGAGGGTGGCCGTGACTTCACTGCTTGATGGAGGAAGAGGTAAGGACAAAGAAGACATACTAAATGCGCTGCGTTCTTGAGATACATAGACAGAGGATCCAAAGACATCGAACCGTCTGTTGGAAGTGGGAATTGAATGAGGTCAAGCTTGCGGAAAGTGGTTACAGAGCTAGTAAAGAAGATATACCATTCAACTCTTGCTGGGTACTTTGAGCATGAAGACATTGAGATGGCTGCAGCATCGGGGAAAAAAAGGGGGGGGGGGGGTGAAAGAAAGGCTCTGCTAGGATGTCGATTCGGAGAACTGGTAATGCGTTTTTGATTACAGGACCCGGATAGTTAAGTTGGAAGTTTGAGGTTTAAACAACAGATTAACATCATCGTACAAGGGTAGTAACCAATAAGTGTTCCGTTCTTCTTCTAACTCAAGTTCAAGTCCCAAGAAGCTCAGCACAGTACACAGGCTCTGTAGCACCGGCGAGGATCCAGAAATACTTTGGGTAGATTTTTAACTTCAAATTTTTGCCAGGGCAGCGCCGTTAGGCTTCTCTTTTCGATTTCCAACTGCCAAGGGATTTTTTTAACGATAATTTAAAT